>CAOLHI010005637.1:0-61676 GCA_948474755.1 Ctenosaura bakeri
AGGGATGTGATAATAGGGATGTAGCTGGGGGAGGAGGAGTCAAAATAAGGGCATTGGTTTCTTCCCTTTCTAAAATGTTTCCTCAGTATTCAAATTTCTAGCATTGTAGTAACTTAGAACTTCAGGTGACCATTTAGAAGTACAGTCTAAGCCTCCAAAGAAAAGGGGGAAGCAAAGTCACCAAAGAAGGTTAACACAAGAAGCATAAGAGTTCTAGGTGAGGACTACTTTCACTGTCTCACCCTCTCCAATACTAAAAATTTGCAGATGGAAAGAAAATTTCATTTTGAAGGACAGAATTTTTATTGGAAGGGGCAATGCCTTCATTTTGTCCATACACACACACACACACACACCAAACCCCATAGGATCCTACAGAATATGCAGAAGAATATTTGAATGTGCTTTTTGTCCTCATGAAGATGTGTCTCAACACATTGAGAAACCACAATGAAAACTAAGCAACCACTGCAAGCTTTTTCACCAGGATGTACAAGTGAAAAGACATTTTATGCTACTTTTTGTCAGCAGCAGCAATAGCTAGATATGTATATATAGTGCAAAACATTGTGCTTTCTGCAAACATCATTGTTTGCAAAATGTTGTATTTTGAGCAAAAAATATTGTCATAAAAATAACTTTTCGGGAAAAAACTGCCCAAATCCTCAACACACATACCCACATACCACATAACCAAACACACACAAGAATTTTCATCTCACCTAGAAAGGAGAAAACTTCTGATTTTTTTTTTTACTTCTTATATGTGAAAATAAAAGAATTGAAGATTTACAAGCATACATCAGATATCTCTTGTGTTATTATTTCCTGTAGTAACATCCTTTGAGAGTGGCTACCAGTGATGTATTTAAGCCTTTTACTCCAAGTCTCAAGTCTCTACCTTCAAGTTTCAAGTCAAGTCTCAAGTCCTTGAAGATACTTTCAAGACAATCTCAAGTCAAATCTCAAGTTTGGAAGTCAACTTTATACCCCAACCAAAATTCCAGAATTATTGGATAGAGTGAAATAAATTCAGTTTTAAAAATTTAAGCAGAGTCGGCTCTCCACATTTGCATTTTTGCCATCAGAAGTGGGGAACAGGGTCTATCTTACTCCCCATTACTGAAGATTCAAAAGCTTTAGAAAGAAGGATCCTTCTTCCTCAAGGCTGTTGCCTGACACATTTGCTGTTCCCCTCTGAGAAATGCACCCTGCACCCTGGGGGTGAGTCTTCTCTTTCTTAGGAAACATTTTAGAAGGCTCCTCTGATATGTAGAGGGAACAGGCTGCTGAGCAGACCTCAACCCCACCTCAAGCCCATTGCCTTGTTACCCTGTATGTTGGGGGTCCCGGGAGGGGCACCCAAATAACCAAATAAAAACATGAGATGAGGGAAATTAAGCTCGAGCACTCTCTTAAGCTAAGGAGAGGCAGGGTAACTCTAGCTAGGATCTTTTACCCTATGTCTACGCCGTCAGGTCAGAGAACGTAGTCAGACAAGGTTTCAAAGTAACAAAAATAACATTTATTGAGCACAAATAACATAAAAGACACCACATGCACACAGCCAACTAGAAATAGAAATGGAGACCTTTGGGGAATGGGTAATACGACACCTGGTCTCATAGTCCTGGAGAGAAGCGGGGGTCCCAAGGAGGGAGGCAGACTCAGTTATGGGGAACTGAGGGGAAAACTTCACTGGACAGAGTGGCAGCAAGGCTGGATGGAAGTCCAGGATGATCCGAGGAAGTCCTGAAAATGGGAACCTTTTATAGGGTGGATTTTACCTACAGGCTATGCCATGCTCGGTGAGAACAAGGGAAATTTGGAGCTGGACAAAGGAGTTGGAAAAGGTCAGGTTTTGCAAGATGAGCTCAGCGCCGGATGACAGTAGTATGGCCAGTATACTGATGGCCCAACATAAAGGAATGGCTCGGCTCTTGGTCGTGCGGCTTTGTAAAGATACACACCAAGCAAAGCCGGTTTGCAAGAAGGTTTTTTGCTAAAGCATCAGAGAGGCTTAAGTTGCCTGCCTGAATGAGGTTTTGGAATGTACAACCATTAACGGCCACGCCCAATACGTGCTTGTCCGGTGGACCTCTGCAAACACGTGGAGTAGGGTGGCAGAGAAAGGTCAAGCAAAGGCCAAATTATTTGATATCAAAAGGATATCTAGTGCTCTCACCAGACATATCTTAACCGTGATAACAGCCTAACCTGTTTCCTGTTCCCCTCTGAAAAATGTACCCACACGTTGGACTTTAGAGAGATTGTTATATGACTAGTACGCAAAAAGAAATGGAAGCATTGTTCAAAGTTGTAAGGTTTCTGGATGAAAGTGTTATGTTACTGAACCAAGGGCATCAAGTCAATCATTAAAAATATAGAAGTCTCAAGTTGAGTTGAGTCAGTGCATCATTTATGACCAAGTCAAGTCCAAATCAAGTCACTGAAGTGACTTAAATCAAACTTGAGTCTATCAACTCTAGTCTACATTACTGGTGGCTACATTGCTCTTTGAGAGCTGCTACATTGCTCTTTCTCAATTCTCATTTGGGATCAGGTTAGGATTGAGGAATAAGTTAATTATAAGGGAGCCTTGCAATTGTACTGAGAATGACAAAAGGCATTTACAACATAATGATGAGATGTGGACGACTCCTGTTTAGGTCCCTATTCCCCCTTGGATTTCTATCTTCCCACAGGAATCACTCAGCATTTATGCCAATGAGCACACTCAGGCCTCATAGGACTGTCTGTATGTGTGTGTTTTAGAAGAGTGACTCCTAGAGACTTCCTTCCTCTAAATTATAAGACTACAATTGTTAAGATTCCCATAAGTCTGCTGGAAATTTACCTCACGTAGCTGGATAGAGAGATTTTGGCTACATAAACAGTGGCACATTCAGAATTAAGCCTGCTATTAGCAAATATAATGACAGTGAAAACAAAGTTAGCAATCCCTTTAGGGAAGATGAGGTGCCCTTCCCAGATAATGGAGCACAAGGAAGTGCCCCCACATCTTTTACTGGGAAAGTCCCTGATGCCACTCTGGAGATCCTTAGCCAGAGAATATTCAGCTGAGTGCTCCACAGTGAAGTATTAACAGGTGAGGGGAGCAGCATCAACCACTTTTCTTCATTTCTCTTGCAGTGTTGTTCATGCGGAAGAGGAGAAACACCAAGCATGCAACTCTCCAGGGTGCCCCAAAGTCTTAATGTCTTCTGCCAAGAAATGACTCCTCAGTGTAGTGGACTTCAGATTGAGCAGGACACTACAGTAGGAAGTAGAACTGGAGTGGGCAAATTAAAGCCTGCATGGCTCATACAGCACCTACATCTTGCTATTGTTTCTCCTGAAATCCACCAACTGTTGCCCCAACTTGCCCAAATCCCCCACTCCTGTTTTTAAAAAGCATAATTTCTTGGAAATTTTGGCTCCCAAACTACTCATAAAGTTATGTAACGCATAGAACACACAAAAATATTACAGCAACTTCTGGAAGAGTCCCAGAACCCTTTACTACCCCTAAATACCTCCATTTTTCTCTGTAATACCTCTCAAAATGGCAAGGAAGTGATGCAATATCACTTCCTGACACCATTTTGAGAGGGATTGCAAAAGAAGGCAAAGATATTGGGGTTTGCTGCAAGATGGTATAACCCATGAGGGATCTAGGAAAGAGAATGTATCCTGGTTTCCATGTACCAGTAAAAAGATTGAGATTGGATTTTAAAGTAGAGAAGGAGGAAGCATGGGAAATATTTGGCTATCAAATAATAAGGAGCAACCTGTTTGCAAAGAATGCTAAACAGAGTTCCTTTTAGCCTAGCTCTACTATAGCAAGTAGGTGCAGAGTAGTCCCACAATGGAATAAGCAGGGTAATCCTACACGTCTGTTAAAGCAGCATAATGTTGTGATTCTGTACATAGCAACAGAGTCAACAGAACAACAATATCTGTAGAAACAATAACAACAAAACACAATGGACCTAGTAACACAGAAAAAAACATGCTCATAGAGATGAGGAAAAATCTCTTTAGTTTGAATTTCAATGCAGTCTTAATTTTTCACTTTTGAACCAATGGATGAATCAAAGCATGGTCACCTTCCAAATTTGAATTGCTTTGAATTTTGCATTACAGTTCTCCATTTTAAAGCGCGCACAATATATTAGAGTGCACAAAGGGATGTATACATATTAATGAATTTATTTACAATATGGTGCACAAAAATGGTTTATATTAGGGAACATTGTTTGAGAAAATGCATATAATAGGCCAAAGTGTATACTAAAATGCATACTTTAGGCAACATACACAAAATCTATATGAGTTTTAAACTTTTTTTTAAAGAAAAAAAATCTGAAATGCATGAGGAAAGTTAGAAATGGAGAGAAGCTGAAATTGCTAAATCCATCAATCGATATGTTACATTTGTTGCATCTCTGTCCCATCCCCACTTCCAATTATGTAGCTGCTTTGCTCATGAGCAGGTCTCTCTTACTAAACTGTCATGAAAGGCATCAATTAGTACATGGTTCTAATTAGTACAAAGTACACTGTAACATCACAAGGGATTTAAGTCTTTTGTTTTTCATCCCCACAAGCAAGAATACTCAATATCTCATAGTTCCTGATTGCTATTTGCATTTAGGAAAGTGCTCATCTGTGAAGAAATACATTTTTTTTCCTGCACTGAAATATACTTGATTTTTCTGCACAGAAATACACAGCTCTGCTGTTTCCTGTGCAGAAATATAGATAGTTTTTCTGTGGGGAAAACATGTTTTCTGTATAACAGGTACTGAAACTGCCAATCCATAGTTACCATTTTGACAGGGGATTCAGTAGGCACACAGGTCAACTGGTCATTCCCCAGCTAGGAGAAAGTGTTATCACGGTTATGATATGTCTGGTGAGAGCACTAGATATCCTTTTGATATCAAATAATTTGGCCTTTACTTGACCTTTCTCTGCCACCCTACTCCATGTGTTTGCAGAGGTCCACCGGACAAGCACGTATCGGGCGTGGCCGTTAATGGTTGTACATTCCAAAACCTCAGGCAGGCAGGCAACTTAAGCCTCCTCGTTGCTTTAGGGAAAAACCTCCCTGCAAACCGGCTTTGCTCGGCGCGTATTTACACAAAGCCACACGGCCAAGAGCCGAGCCATTCCTTTATGTTGGGCCATCAGCATACTGGCCATACTATTGTCATCCAGTGTTAAGCTCATCATGCAAAACCTGACCTTTTCCAACTCCTTTGTCCCGCTCTAAAATTCCTTTGTTCTCACCGAGCATGGCATAGCCTGTAGGTAATATCCACCCTATAAAAAGTCCCCACTTTTGGGACTTCCTCGGACTACTTTGGACTTCCATCCCGCCTTGCTGCCGGTTGTCCAAGGAAACTCCCCTCAGCGAACCCCGTTGAGCTTTCTCTCCTGGAACCCTGTCTTTCTCTCCAGGACTACGAGACCAGGTGTCGTATTACCCATTCCCCAAAGCTGTGTTAGCTGTGTGCATGTGGTGTCTTTTATGTTATTAGTGCTTAATAAATGTTATTTTTGTTACTTTAAAACTTGTTTGGCTACACTCTCTGACTTGAAGCCGTAGACATAGGGTCCAAGATCCTAGCTGAAGTTATCCTGCCTCTCGTTAGCTTAAGAGAGTACTCGAACTTAATTCCCCCAACTTGTACTTTTATTTGGTTATTTGGGCGCCCCTCCCAGGACCCCCAACAAACAGGGTAACAAAAGTATATCACAGAGCTTTCCAAATTTTTCATGTTAGTGACACAATTTTTAGACACACATCAGATAGCGACACAGTAATTCAGTTTTACTAGCAAACCAGAGGTGAAGCTAGCCCCTTATAAGAGATACAGACACATACATAAATTGTAATAACAAAATGTATGGGGCCACAACATATCTCATATCTTTCATATATTTTTTAAAAATATATGATTTATAAATAATAACATACATTTCCAAGATTGTAGGTGACACACCTACACATTTCAGGTGTCACACTAACATGTCACGGCACACCATTTGGAAAGCCCTGGTGTATTGTATTCCTACTTAAATCCTAGCAGTTATTTTTTTAGAATTCTACATTGTCAGCTAGTTATGTAAATTTAGGAATAAATTTAGAAATTTAGAACTGTAACAATTTAAGAGTAAATCCAAAAAGAAACACCACCAACAAAGAAATGTATAGCTAGCTTGCTGGGTTGTTCTCTAGTTATATATATTGCATACAAATTGACTCTCTTGACCCTATGCAGGTGGCTACTCTAAACCACATTTAATTAGTAAGACCTTATATGTGTTGCCACACGAACCATTATGGAGAAAGCAATGAATAATAATTGTTCTGTGGGAAAAAATGTGCTGTTCTTATGCAGAATATTGAAAGAGATTGCAGCCTGGACATTTAAAGGCAGTTGGAGGAACTGTGGAAAAAGTGCACTGTTCTGCTAAGATACAAGCCTGAAATCCATGAGTCATCTGCTGCAGTTATGTTCAGAGTTGAAAAGGGCAATCTCAAGGAACTGTGGTTCCATCAGTTTGGTATTTTGTATGAACTACAGTAAAAGGACATGTTATACAAGTAAATACATAGTGCTAAACTAACAAGAGATAACAAGAATGATTTAGAAAGGGAAGGTCTTGGCTAACTAGATGCTTGAGAAGGTTACAGACTAAGCTGATAAAAATTTTGACATAATTTATTTGGATTTTCAGAAACATTTTGACAGTGTTCTATACTACTGGTTTCCATTTAAGCTCAAGTTGCCAGGAACCAAGAAGCTATGAGGGAGTGAATCAGGCAATCAGGAGGAGGCAGCTGGAGTGGGGGTTGAGAGGAGGAACCAGAGTAATTATACAAGATTGTGGAAAGCCAGATTTACAGGGCCCAACAGGGGTCAACCTTTTAGGGATCTACCCTTTGTGATCTATAAAAATGATATAGGCCAGTAAAACTTGCTGACACCGCAGCATTAGGTGAGATGTGAACGTACAAACGGAGAGCACAGAGAAGCCAAGATTTTCCTTTCTTTTCACTCACTTTCTCTCCCCATTCAGAAAGCACTCAGAGTTTCCTTTCTAACTAAGAATTTGTGCCAGCTCATCATTCTCCATGTGAATAATTTGTACATTGCCAAAAGAATCAATCTGTACGTCAGCCTTTCCCAATTCAAGTGCCTGCAATACAATTTATGCTACAACTCTCATCATCCCACGTCAGCAGGACTGGTGATAGAGATGATGGGAAATGTAGTCCAAAACATCAGGAAGACAGCATTACATTAAAGTCAATAAGTTTGGGAGTGACACCAAGAAGAATGTAAGTGATTTTTGATCAAGTCCTCAAATAAACATGTAAAGGAGGGTATAGGTCAGAATACAGAGCACAAATAAGCAAAATGCAATCCATGGGCCACTTGCAGCCCACATATGACCCCTGAAGCCCCCTTAAATCCCCAGATTATTATTTTTTTTAAAAGGGCCAATTTGACGGCTTTTTTTGCCTCCAAACTGTCCAAATGCTCCCAAATCATAGCAATTTGCTTCCCTTAGCCCTCTAAAGCCCCACAAACCTTCACAAAACATAAAAGAAATTTAAAAAAATTGGAAAGCAGAGGTGACATCAGATCATTTTGGGTTTGCCAGAATGTGCCTATGGAGCCTTCTGGGAAGGCAGAGGCTGGGAAAATGGTCCCCGCCTTTGACATAGTTACCCAACCCCGATGTAGAGGGAATGCTAGCCTTCACAGTTATCTCCTCAGTCAGATAAGTGTGATTCTCTAAAATCCATTCAAGGTCTAGAAGACAGTAGTCTAAATGATGTAAACATTATGCAACTAATAAAGCTGATAATAGAGGCAAATGTAAGTGTACCTAAGAGAAAAAAAAGTGTATTCTCTTCAGGTTTAGGAATCTCAATAAAGTAAACATGTGAGGAGGGGGCTGCCACCATTTCCATCACCCTCAACATCTGGAGGATCACTTTTCTAATAGAAGACCTTCCTTTATCCATGGTGACTCTAGCTTCCACGCAACATGAAACGTTCTACAGATCAGCAGTGATGCTTAATTCCAAGACTCAGTGCACATGTTACATTGAATTGGGGGGCTGCAATCCTTTTGGGCAGCATAATTACACTAGCATAGAGATAGTGCAGGAAGTGACACAGTGTCCAGGGTAAGAGGGCAACAGGAGAGATGGCACAGGAAACTATTCCTGTTAAGAGAGAAGGCTGCCCTACCAGTCTTCTAGCATCTCTATCTCTCAGGTATCTTTGTCTCATGATGTAGATGGTTTCCCTGCTATCATTACGCATAACTCCAAAAAGTGCCTTATACAGATAATTACACCTTTGGTGTAGTGGTTTGATCAGTACATTATGACCCTGGAGACCAGGGTCTGATTCCTCGCTCAGCCATGGAAACCCATTCAATGACCTTGGGTGTGTCACACACTCTGAGGCCCTGAAAACCCCTTGATAAGTTCACCTTAAGGTCACAATAAGTCAGAAAAGATTTGAAGGCACACAACAGCAACAAGTCGGCAAGCAATTGTGGTCTTAGTCTGGCAATGCATGCTGATTTTTTTAAAAATCAAATAGTAGCCAATGGGGATAGTGGGATCAAAACCACAACACGTAGGAAGGGGGCAGAAGGTTAACCCCTTTTCTCCCATGTCAGAGTTCCATTGCCATCACATGCTATTTGGCATGGAAGGCAAGCAGGTGACAATGGCAACTTCCTTCCAGCATCAACCATCAGCTTCTGCAGGGGGGGAAATGCTTGTTAGCACTGTGAAATGGAGGGACAAGGATTAAGTCAAACCCCTTCTCCTTTACAATGTGATCCCAATAGTGTTTACTCACTTCACCACAACCACCCAACTACCCACCCACCTGAACACATGTGGTGGCAATTTAAAGTTTTCAAAATAAGCAGGAGTCACTAATGATACATTTGGCCTAATGTGTAGCTTGGCTCTAATGTGTGTAGGTCTCTCCCCCTCCCACGCTCCACAATACCATATAAGATTTCTTTGTTTGCAATTTTCAAAGGGGAATGGTTCTTTTCTTTTCCCCTTCCTTTTTTATATTTGGAAGGGCCATGAATTGCTATCTCATAATATTTTTACTGGGCATGAGGAGCCTAAAAAGATTCACAATGAAGTTTTTAACCAAGGCGAGTTCACTCAGGGAATCAAATATGGTTCTAATTAAAACTTGCAGCAGGCTATATACTGGCCAGGGACAAGTGAGAAAGCCATGGGAAGGATGGTGTGTGGAAGGTGGGAATAGGCAGTAGCCATCTTTGCTTCTGCTGATAGTCTCACAGCTCTCTCTAAATGTGAACATCTGCTAGATAATTTTTGTTTGTTAGAAAAGAAATAAGACTATAACCCTGGGAGTATCTCTTTTCATTTTGTGAAGAGGAGAAGGAGAAGAGGGAGATTGTCTTTGCTGTTGACAACACATGACTCTGTATTTATGTGTGTGTGTTTTAAGTCACACAGTCGGAGTTTCCTCTTGAAAGAAAAATGTAGTATTAGCAAGGTATATGCTGGCATTAAAAAGATGGATTTTTTAAAAAGAATAATGGAGAAAAACAAGTATGAGATGCATGGTACACAGATGGGCTGAGGTCTGCTTTACAGGATTTTTATTTTTATGTTTGCCCTTTTTGTTGCCAAATAAGAATAATACTGTGCATTATATGAAAGTTTATTAATAGAAAATTGGCCTTTCTGTTCTCCAAGACTATAGAACAGGGATGGACAACTGCCAAAGGCTTGGGCGAGGGACTTCATTGGGCCCTGCAAGACTTCAGAAGCCGATACTTCTCCACACAACACTTCCCTTTCTTCCACAACCCCCACACTGAGAACCTTTTTGTTCCCCCACTAATATTTATATCTTTTTCACCACTTCCTGTTGGGATGTTTCAGACCCGGAAGAGGATTATTTTATTTTATCTTCTACCTTTCCCTCAACGTAGCATCCATGACATTATGCAACCATTAAAAAAAACCAAAATAGCTTTCAGTACAAAAGTTAGAATACCACCAAATCAAATCTAAAGCACTAGTTAAAAATGTAGGTTTAAAGAAGATTTTAAAAATGCATACAAAACATAATAAAATAGAAACAGCACTCCGCCTCCCGCCCCCCATTAAAAGCTTGGTCTGCTACATCATATGCAGGAAAGGAGATTCCACCTGAACCTCAGGAAGAACTTCCTGACAGTCAGGGCTATCTAGCAGTGGAATATACTTCCTCAGAGTGTGATGGAGTTTCCTTCTTTGGAGGTTTTTAAGCAGAGGCTGGATGGCCATCTGTTGGGAATGCTTTGATAGGTGTTCCTGCACAGCAGGGGGTTGGACTCGATGGCTCGTGTAGTCTCTTCCAACTCTGCATTGCTATAATTCTATGATTCTATATTAAAAGCCAAAAGCTTCTTTAAATAGAAAGGTCTTTACCTGCCAGTAGAAAGTCAGCAGGGAGAGATTCAATCAGACCTGCCATGGAAGTGAATTCCACAGCCTGGGAGGAGTCACAGAGAAGGCTGTCTCCTGTGTCTTCCTCAAGTACCTGTGATGGTGGTTGGATGAAGAGAAAACCTTCTTCTGCCGATCTTATTGCTCAGCCAGGCTTATACAGGAAGATATGTTATTTAATCAGGAACCACATAAATAGGCCCTTCTGGAACTAAAACAGTTAAGGCATTAAAGCATAGTGAATTTGCCCTCTCACACTCCCTAAGGAATGAGGAACAGTTTTACCTTTAAATAAGTGTCCAGAGGAGGTTGACCATAATGGTAAAAAGTATGGAAAAGAATGGAAAAGTGTCTTAGGGAGCTGGGTATGTTTAGCCTGGTGAAGAGAAGGTTAAGAGGTGATGTGATAGCCATGTTTAAATATTTGAAAGGATGTTATATTGAAAGACTTTATGTTCCCATCTCTGTCCTACTTGTTCTGTGTCATTTTTCTCTATAAATCACTTTTCACACATAAATCTATTTTGTCCCACATATGTTCCACATTAAAACTTATATTTTTAAAATAAAATTGCCTCCATAAATACATATTTTAAATATGCATTCTAACCCTAATGTATACATTTTAAAATTTATTTTGATCATTTGAACTGTGAACTATATAACAGCATCTGAGAAGTGCAAAAGCCAGACAGTAACTAACCTTTGATTCTCATGTTAGTCTGTGAAGTGAGAAGTGAGCAACAGGTCAGTTTGTATTGGACTTTTCTGAAACCAGATTCTCAGGCGTCCCTATTTCTTTTCATGCATTTACTCTAAGCTTGAATCTGTGGCTGTTTGTAAGTCTTCACCTCCCCTTCATGTCATAATGGGCAATGGTGGTTAGGTTATGTAGATGTTAAAGCAATACTAGCTGTTGGTTTCCATGTCGGGGCAGCAGTGAACCTGCTATGGATTTAGTTCGTACATTAGATGAGCTATTAAAGGTGCCCAGACCCACACAAAAATGAATTCTGCACTCTGGCTTTGAGGGCTGAACTCTGAAAAGTGTATACAGCCATGCCTGTCTTGTATTGTGTTAAATTAATGTCACCATCTCTCTTTCTCTCTCTCTCTCCCTCCCTCTCCCCCCTGCCCCGGTTGCTCCTCATCTTTAACAACTATGTGGCAGGCAGGTACAACATAGTCCTCTCCAAGGTAAGAATAAACATACCTGTTGAATCTGGCCAGCACAAGCAGCCCAGAATTTCAATGGATATATTTTTCTGTTTATAAGAACTTTGCAATTTTCACAAATGTCTTTGTTGAGTATATGGAAATGACTTTATATTTTAAGAAAGTTCAAATGTAAGAAAGGGTAAAGTTTTCCCACACTAAGATAATACAAAGGACCCCTGAACTTAATCAAGTATCTTTTTGAGGATACAAAAGGAGTCACAGTGGGAAGAGGGTCTGGAAAAGAAGAGTCTGTGTATATGAAGATCTGTGTGTGCAATGGCAGAAATCCACTGAAACTCTCCTTGAAGAGGTCCCTGAGGATCCAATTCATAGGCATTTTGTTCTACTAGTGTTTTGCCAATATAGTTAGGAATTTCTTCCTACTGATTAACATACACCTGCTCCCTTGTAATGCAAAACCATTGCTTTGTGTTCTATCTTTATTGTTATAGGCCCATGCACCTCCCAGGTTTGATATGATTTAATTGGCTAAATACATTAACTGGCACTGATATAAAATGAAACCTGATGTGACTGGAAGGTCAAGCTGGGCAGAGGAAAATTACTGACTGAGCACGTGTGATTGCAAAGCAATTCAGCAGATTGCCTGTAGGGGATAGAAAAAGTCATTGTCAGGCAGCTCACTAGGCAACTCCAGAGATAATAGGCTTAAGCTGAAGCTGGAACATCTCTGATAGCATAAATTGGCGAAGAGAAGTTCCCACCAAAACACTGATTGTTTCAGTCTGGTCACCTAACACCTGGACATTTCCCTGCATTGTTCCCATACTTCTCCACAATTACAGAGCTATTACAACAGCCATTAACTCTTTGTCACCTAACACTAAGACCATTAACTCCGTCCAAACCCCATTGTCTGTGTGGCAACCTCTATTGTTTGCTTGGCCAGAGAGTCATTCATACTCATGCCCTCAGGGTAGATTTTGGGTATAAGAACCCTCCATTTTGAGCAGTTTGATGCAGTATCTCACTTGCTGAATGCCATGTTGTCACTTATATTTTCAACCGAGTATTGTCCTTAGGACCTAGTCTAGGCCACATCAGTGTTTTCTTTGCTACTTTCCAGTCTGGTAATGATCAACTGTTCCCCAAAAACTCCTCTGTCCACAACATTCCTTTCTTTATCCTTCAGTTAGCTGTTGTGTAACTGTGTGAATGTTTGGATCTTGTGCATGTTTGACTGATCTTTCAATAAACACATTTTAGCTTATTTTGAAATCTCTTGCAGGTTCTTTCCTGCAAGACCCCATAAACATTGGTGGAAAGATCTTATTAGGTTACCCCCCCCTTGCAGACTTCCTTAATGAGCTAATTAATTCCCCATTGTCACATGAAGGTACTGACATCACAGTTGGGCCTCTGAGTCATCCACGTTTTGAGCATTATTCTAATTTCATCTCAGATCATTTCAAAAATACAGAAAGTGATCCATGTAATTGTGTTCACCATTTCCTGATCTAAACACGCCACCTTCCTTAGCTTCTTTCCACCGATTTTCCTTATGGACATTTTATCAGTATTATAAATTCTTATCTAATTTTTTTCACATTTTCTGAATATTCTTTTTGAGTTTTTGCCCAGAATGGAGCACTGTATTGTGATTCTGATATTTACAGTACAGTGATGGGCTAACAACACTCAGATTAGAGACAGAGGCAGCTGAGCCTACATAACATTTTCTGACTTACCAGGACAGCTCTCAAAGTAAGGAATTGCTACCTCAGTAACAGCTTGTATATTGCTGTGTTTCCCATATTGGACAAATAACTAGAACTGGAAAGGTTCAACTCCTGCTAGGACCAACCTGGCTTGCCAAACCAACTGGAACCCTGCTGGCACAGTGATTAAATGCTGGTACTGCAGCCACAAGGTTGTGAGTTCAATCTTGCCAGGGTCCAGGTTGACTCAGCCTTCCATCCTTCCACAGGTCAGTAAAATGAGTACCCAGCTTGTTGGGGCAATTAGCTAACACATTGTAAATTGCTTAGAGAGCACTTAGCTGACAAGCAGTTTAGAAATAAATGTGCTAGTGCTATTCTTTCCCTTTTGTCCTCATCCTTAAATTCTTGTCTACCCAGCCTATTACCCAACAAGTAGCCATTCTGTTGATTATATCCAGCTCTGGTCCTTGGTTTTCCTTTGCCTCATCTGTTGCTAAGCATCCAGCTTGTTTTCACCCATGTTTTTTTTGCTTCTGGCCCATTTGTCCTTCATTTCCTTATCTTTGTCAGAGTGGACTCTATCTTTGACCTGTTATGAAATTCCAACAGGCCTGGTAAAGTTTCAAGAAGGGACTAGCAGTATCATTTCTCAGTTCTTTTAAACAACATTTTGGTTGACCCAGCCAGCTAGGACTTTCTAAGGAAAAAGCAGGTTCATGTTGAGTATTCCATCCACTGTGGCTCATAAATCTTTATCCAAGTCGTTGCCATCCTCCAGATTTTTCTCTCATATGTGTCACACTTTTTGGAGATGTCATTATCTGGCCTTCCATCCAGTCTGTTGTTTTTAAAACTTTACATTTGAAGAATATTGAAAAAATAAGAAAGAAGAAAGCAGTGCTTGGAGACAAAAACAAGAAGAAACAAGGCTCCTCTGAAGAGCAAAAGGTTGAGGGATAACTGGGCCATTAGCCAAGCACAGAGAGCCCACTGGCAGTTCTGTTTATTCTCTCCACCCCCACTCTCAATCCCCACCTTCCCACGCTAAGCCACATTTTATTTTCTTTGACATGAAATAGACTACATAACTCTTGTCATTTCTGCCAATACCCAAGAGGTCTGATCCTGTTTATGGGCCCCCTTTCTCCTAACTGAACACTTTTGGCTACAGTTCTGGTGATGACGACAGGATATAACAAAAATGAATCTGTGTAGCCTGGAGGCTGATGGATCCGAATGTATGCAGCTGCAGCACTTAAAACTTTAAATGGGAGAGACAAGGTCAACTAAAGTTATTATTTTAGCCCAGCATAGGTGATAACTCCCTCTCCTCTCCATGGAAATGAAACAAAATCTACTTGGGGGAGAAGGGGAGTCCGCTGGAAAGCACATGCTTGAAAACCAAACTATGCATCTGGTACACATGACAGTTACTGCTGCTGCCTTCATCGTGTGATCGAGTAGAATTCACAGTCACAGAATTTATGTCCCAACTGCGGTCATTTAGGACTTGTTGACACAATTGCTTATCCAGAGAAAACTATCCTGTAACTCACATCAGTCGAGGATTGAGGATTGTATATGCCGAGGCTGTTGTTCTCAGGCTGAAGTCATGTTGAAAATAAGGAAAAGAAAACCCCAATTGATATGACCATACTCCATGTCCCTGGCAAAAGTTTAATGAACTTCACAAACCATGGTAACCTCATAATGCCCCAAAGGTCACACAAGATAAGCAAAAGAGTTTGACAAAGGCTCCCTGATGCCCATTTATTTGTCCAAGTAAACAGATGCAAAATGGTGTTGATAAGGAATAGCAAGGGAAAATGAATGATCTCTTTCATTTCCTTGGTATCTCTGACTGAAAAGGAACTCTAACTGGCTTCCTGCATGACTTAAGATGAAGCACCAAGTCATATCTTTAAAAAAACAGAAGGGGGAAATTTGACCTCATGTAATGTTTAAAGCATTTATAGAAGTAGAAGGAAATAAAAAAGATGAAATCTGAAGATTTTATTATATTTAATCACTTTGTAAGCAATAAGAAGATTACAGTCAGTTGAGACAGTAAAGTTCATAATTACTATTTGCCTAGTCAACTGAATACCCTGTCATGGCCTCATGGAAATTAATGTTTTCTGTGATAATCCTATACAGCTAATATGACCAGCTTCATGATATCCCAGGATGTGTTTACCAAGGATGTTTCTGTCATTGTTAAAGCCAGCCCAGTGACTGGGAGATTCATGGTGAAGGATTTTTCAAACAGACTTTCCTTGAAAACTGACCAAGAAGATTTCCCTAGCTACCATCTCTGCTCCCAGTATCCTTGTAAAGATTGTTCCTCAAATCTTATAGCCTGGAGGTTTTCCCTAGAGGCTGATACATTAGTCTGGTCTGTGTCACTTCTGTATGTTTTCACATATGCATTTGTTCCATTCTGCTTCTGCTTTAATCTGCATTTCTAAAATATCCAGTATTGAGAGAAAGGGGGAAGAAAGGATATTAATGAATGGATAGATTAATGAAAACAAATATTTGACTGCAGGCTGAAGTAATAGAAGCATGCCATTTACTTCACATTAGAAGAATATGACAGAATTCTTCCTTTTTTTCTTCTAAAAAGGCTCAACATCCCTAGATTGATCTGGTTTTCAGTGTTGCAAGCCCACTGAAGGCTCTTGCACTTTATGCTGTAAATACTTCTGTTGAGATAAAATGCTGAGAATATTTTCGGAAGGACTTTGCTATTTAATCCCAACCATTAAAAAAAATCCCCAAGACTGTGCATAGCTTTTTACAATGTTACTGCTTGTAATGCTTCCACAAATTTTATTTTATTCAGCTCTTTTTACAGTTGTTCTAAGTCAAGAAATTTGACCTCAGGCAGACCTTTCAGAAACTGGAAAAAAAAAAAAACAATCCACACAGCCTACAAAGAACCAAATCCAAAACTCACCAGTCATTTCATTTATGCAGATAGATAAAAAGACAGAGAGTGGAAAACCAAAAAGGCCCAGTGTTCAATGAGAAGCTGATTGATTGGCTGACTGCTCGAAACAGGGTTTGGAACATGTGGCTATCCAGATATTTTTGGACTCTGACTCCCAGCAGTCCTACTTGTCCTAGCTGAGGCAGGGTGGAACAAGCAATACAACATTGCCTGGAGGGTTGCATGTTTATCATAATTGCCTTAAAATGTAAGCATGTTATTATCTCTTTTTTTTGTTGTTGTTGGAAAAACTGGAAAGGAGGATGGGAAAAAAAAATAAGACAAAGTGTTTCTGAGAATGCTACAATACTTGAGTAGTTTACAGTTTAGACAATTTGCTACCAAGTTTAGTGTTAGTGCACTAGAGGAATCACTCTGACTATGTAACTGGTTGAAATTTGTCCAAAAACCCATCAATCAACCTAAACATTGAACTATTTGGTCTTGTAAGCTTTTCAAGTGAGACATAATCATGGAAGATTTAGTATGGGGAGACAGCCCTTTCTATTTTAATAGTTGTTATGTGGGAAGACGATCCAAGCCAACCAAACTGCACATGAAAGAATGGTTATATGGGACCCTTCTTTGACGTTTGTGAAGATAGCCTATGTATGTTATTCTATACCATAAGGTCAGGCACAGAAAGTTTGGGGGTAGAACCAAGATAGCTGCAACATTTTCAACCTTTTAAACATTAAAAAAGAAAGAAAAAATGGCAGCTTCAGGAAGCCCCAGTCCCAGAGTGGTACAGAGCAATGGATAGGAGATAGTGAAAGAACTGTCTGCTGCCCCAAACACACACTCCACCCCACTGATTTTTTGAGAAAACCTGAAGGTAAATTCTGAAGACATATTGTAGTTGTCTAATCTGGATCATCTCACATTGTTGATAAGAGCGAGGAAGCTATTTCAGAAGAGGCTGTAGATGGCACACAAGCTTTAGCTGGTGGAAGTTGCTTTCTGGTACAGATGTCATTTGACCATTCAAAGATAGCCCCAAACCAATTCAGAAATAATTTTTCACTGATTTCCTTCTTGAAAGAAGCAACAAGTAATTTTAGCAATTTTCTTCTCACTGCAACAAAGACTTTGAAAACTATTACAAGGCTTTTTTTTCAATATTCTGTGCAAAATTTTCTTTCTCTCTCTTCTTTTGTGTACGTATGCATGTGATGTACACACATAATTAGAAAGTATCATTATCTACACTGGAAATAGTATTTTCTGCACAGAAACTGCTGTTGTAGGAACTCATTGTGAGAAAAATTCATTTTTTCTTCTATAAAACAACACTTTCTGTGCAGGAAACATAGTTTTCTGGACAGAAAATGTTATTTCCCATTTCAGTAAATGTTGTTTTCTATGCGAAAGCCCCAAGTGTGATCTTTGCACAGATTAAGTCCTGAACTGTGAAGCTTCTCATCAGTCCAGAATTCTCCTCATCAGGCTTTTCCAAAACTTGAGAAACATATTTTTCAACCATTTTTCAAATATTTTGAACATTATTTTCATGCCTATCCAGAACACACTGAAAACTGCTTCTCCAATCTGAGACAAGTACCTCTCTCCTTCTATTTTGGCAGAAGTTCAGTTCATCAGGTCATACACAATTGTTTATTGATACCAGATACCAGTGCAGCACCTCAGCAGCTCATCTCCACTCAGCTTCATTTTAATCCAGTAGAAGTGAGCATTGGTTTTCCTTAGTGTACTCCTTAACGCTCTTCCAAATTTCATTCAGAAGTCTCATATGCATGTTACGTAGCATGGAAGGCAAAAAAAGAGCCTTTGACACCACTGTAGATATATAGCAGTCATCAACAGATTTGAAAGTTCTATTTCAAATGTTCACTTTGTTAGAATCACATCTTTTGTTTGTGTTATAAGGAAAAATCAGGGCTGGGGGGAAGAAGAAGAAAAGTGCAAGGGGAAGGAGAGGGTCCCATTTGATATTTCAAACTTCATCTACCACTGAGCTTATTCATCTTCATATTTCCTAATAAACATCTTTCAAGGCCAGCCACACAGATTGGGGGATGTTGGCCATGATCTTTATGAACTGATTTGTGAAATTTGAGAAGAATGCTCTGAACATGCACAGTAACTAAGAGTTTTCATTTTTTTTTCTTATTAAGAAATAAATGTGAAGCCTAGGATCTGGAATATTCATTTGATATCAGCATTAGAGCCAGCCATGACTGCTTGCTTGTAAAGCTTTCTTTGGAAAAATCAGGCTGGGCCACACACAGTATACACTGTGAGTTGTTGGCAATGTTCTCTTAGATGTAATAGGTGGGATCTTATATCCATGTCATGTAGTGTTGTCGTAGTTGTTTTGTTCTTTATAACCACTCCACAGAGACTTTCTGCTTGGTTCCAAACTATGCTTACTAGCCCAAATGTGCTCCTACCTGAGGGTGCAAAATTCCATTAAAAAATGCAGAACTTGGGAACAGCCAGTATCCAGTTCTATAAATGCTTCGGAATGTTCTGTTAACAATCATTCACAGAGCATGGCAAATATATCATCTCTTCAGCAACAGGAAAAGGAATAATTTTATAACTAAGGCAAAGATGTGGAAGCAGGCTGCCAAATGATGATATGAATCATAACTTTGATCTGAACTGAATACGTTCAGAGACACATCAACATTGGATAGTTGGGGAATGAGGTGGAACAGTCTTGTTTCAGAGGCTCAGCGTTTCAGACAGTTCCTAAAAATGGAGGACTTCTTTTTCTCTGTTAGACCTCCACCTTTAGGCCACAGCTAAGCAACAAAAGGCCCATTTTTAAAATGTCCTCTGCTTCTATATCTGGCCATTATTTAAGAAGAATTCAGATGAGGGTGAATCCTGGACCATTCCATTCAAGGTAGAATCCTTGATTTGTCCTTCTATAGCCTCTTCTTCTTAGAACACTGATCTCCCCTTATTCTTAGACTATGAGGGTGATTTCTACCATGGCTATGCCCATCCATAGTCATGCAGGAATATTTTGGGTATGCAAAAGTGGATTGAACAATTTGGAAGTGAATCCCTCCATGTCATCTTTAAATTCCAGATGATGTACATCCTTCATTGAGATCCCATTTCTCTATAGGTCAGCTACTAGAGTGGGCCAGGAGCTCTCCAAGGTTCTGACTGCCACTCACCAGAATCCACCAATTATGCCAGTGACTGACCCTCCTATGATTTACATTTACCTGATTGCTCATACTTTGCCTTTTGCTCAACTTCAGTTACTTGACTGAACATTGTTTATTGTAACTTGACATACTGTGACTTGCCTTGTTGTAATTTTACTAACATAAGTTTATGTATATGAAGATTATCCACAAAATTTCCTATTCTTGACAAAAGAACCTGTTTTGACTTGTCAAGATAGCTTGCAGGAATATTGCTGGCCTTCACAAGAGTTCAGACCTCCAGTGTGAGAATGACACAAGGAATACTTTTCTGTTGGTTCAATTTTCTGCAAAAATGACTGCCTTTTCCCTTTTGTGAAGAAAAGAATATACACACAGCAAGCACAGAAGGATTGTCTGGTTGTCACAACAATACAGACAAAGTAAAGACAGCAAGTCAGTAGTTTAGTGATACAATTTGTGCTAAAATTTCTCTTGTAAAAGCAAAACAGCTCTGAAGTTTGATAGAAAGTAGCTCACCAGTCTTTCAGGTATTGGGGAACTGGTGAGTTATTGCTGTACAATTGGTGGGGAAGAGTCTGGGAAATAGGCATTTCTGCGTCCACTTTTTTTCAGCCAGAAACTACATCACAAAATTCCAAAATAAAAAATGGAAAAATGAAGGGATAGTTTTATTTCAATCCACATATTCACTTCAAGACCTGAACTGGACTAAATGTAACAGCCTTTCAACACCTGGACATACAAACAATATAATCAAATGAAATTCATAATCATATTCCAACTTACCTTATTTTATGGTATTTTGAGAGATTTGCTATCCAGTATAGTAAACCAGTTTGGGATTTCTGAAACAAAAAGCAGCATATAAATATTTTAGTAAAAAAAATACACTGAAAAATGGCCACCGTTGGCATGCTCCAGATAAGTGGGTCAATAAATACTACTTGATTAACCTTAGAAAATATTCTATAGTCTATCATCCTTTAAATCTGAGATGGGAATCACATAGATCATAAGTGGCCCCAGTTCCTTCTCAGCTTCTCCAAACCTTCTGCCTAAGGGCTCTAGAAACAATGATTCATTTGCAGAGTAAGTCACAGGGTCTTCCTTTAATGTGTATTTGAGGCAGTTCTCTCCCTCCCCACAGTGGAATGAAGTTACTTTTAGTTTTGAAAAAAAATATATGGAAAAAATCATGGTTGAGATCCTGCATCAGGAGATGCATGAGTCTCATGTATTTTTTTTCCCTTTGTATTTCTAAGCAGTCTTTCTCTCAAAATTGGGACCCAAGGTGGCTTCCAACAATAAATATATATTAAAAACATTAAAAGCATTAAATACATTGAATATTAAAAACAATGAAAAACATTAAACAAGTAGAAAATTATAAAACACACTTAAAAGGATATACAAATACAGCAATTATTAAATAAAGCTTCCCAGTTTACATGTAAGCCTGTTTAAAGAGAAAAGTTTTTGCCTGTCGGTGGAATGAGAACATGGAGGGGGCATGTCTAACCTCCTGTGGAAGAGCATTCCACAGGGTGGGAGCAGCCACTGAGAAGGCTCTCTCCTGTATCCTCACCAGGTGAACATGGGATGGTGGTGGGACAGAGAGAAAGCCTTCCCCAGCAGATCTTAAAGTTCTAGCTGACTTGTACAAGGAGATACGGTCTTTCAAATAGCATGGACCTAAGCTGTTTAGGGCTTTATAGGTCATAATGAGCACTCTGAATTGTGCCTGGAAATGAAGAGGTAGCCAATGGAGCTCTTTTAGCAAGAGAGCTATATGCTTCCTATAACTGGCCCCAGTCAGCATTTGAGCTGAATCTGATGAACATTTTGAACCTGATGAATTTTCTGAACAGTTTCCAAAGGCAGCCCCACATAGAGTGCATTACAGTAGTCCAACCAAGATGTAATCAAGGCATGTCTCACTGAAGTCAGATCTGACATCTCAAGGAATGGGCGCAGCTGGCGCACCAGTTTTAACTGAGCAAATGCACTCCTGGCCACTGCTGAAACCTGGTTATCCAGGCCCAGAGCTGAATCCAAAAGAACA
Organism: Ctenosaura bakeri; assembly: GCA_948474755.1. NCBI lineage: Eukaryota > Metazoa > Chordata > Lepidosauria > Squamata > Iguanidae > Ctenosaura > Ctenosaura bakeri. The sequence continues at coordinate 21,629 of CAOLHI010005637.1, forward strand.
CCAAGGCTGTGAGCCTGAGATTTCTGGGGGAGTGTAACCCTGTCTAGCACAGGCAAAATCTCAATTCCCTGACCAAAAGCATCTCTGTCTTGTCTCGATTAAGCTTCAATTTGTTTGCCCTCATCTAGTCCATTACTGACAGCAGACATTACTCGGGACCGATACTGCTTCCTTGAAATCAGATGGAAAGAAGAGATAGAGTTGGGTGTCATCAGCATATTGGTGACACTGAACCCCAAAACTCCAGATGACCTCTCCCAGCAGTTTCATGTAAATGTTAAACAGCATGTGGGACAAAATAGAGCCCTGAGGGATTCCACAGGCCAATGGCCAAGGAGTCGAACAAGAGTCCCCAGCACCACTTTCTGAATTCTCTCCTCCAGGAATGACCGGAACCACTGCATAACAGTGTCCCCAAGTCCCATCCCAGAGAGTGGCCCAGAAGGATACCATGGTTGATGGTATCAAAAGCCACTGAGAGGTCGAGCAGAACCTACAGGGACACAATCTCCCCTTCTAGTTCCCGGCATAGGTCATCCACCAAGGCAACCAAGGCTGTCTCTGTCTCATAACCAGGCCTGAAGCCAGATTAAAATGCATATAGATAATCCATTTCATCCAAAAACCTTTGGAGCTGGGAGGCCACCACATGCTCCAGAATCTTGCCTAAGAAAGGGATGTTAGATGTAGCTACATCTCCCCAACAAACCACCTTGTAAATTGGAAAACCTCCTCAACATGGTCACCTCCAGGATGTTAGAAAACCAGTGGAGAGAACTCTGTTGATGTCCTCGACTGTTCTCCTTTAGCAGTATGTGCAGAGATAGGCATCTTCAGGGACCTCTGTGAGACCTTTGTGTTTGAGACTTCCCTGCAGTACATTCAACTTGCAGTACATTCAACTAAAGGAGAATATGCTTAAGCTCCTTAAGCTTGCTCTTCCTTCAATAGAATTAAAGGCTGGGAAATGCAACTATTTCAATATCATACCATTTACCAGTGCTAGAAAACAACTGTTTTAAAGCATAAATTTGGGAGTACTTGCCATGTATTGCAATATGAAGGAAGATTTAGCAACTTCTGCACAAATCAATATCTCTTAGCTAGTGCTGATATTTCACAGCTTTGGGAAGAGTTTCTTATCATTCTGTTTTTTATGAACGCCACAAGTTGACCACTTGTGGGTAATTCAAAAGTCATGTTTCAAAGAAGAACCATCTTTGTAAAAAGAGGAGATTTCTCAAAGTAATTCTCAATTATTTTCCTTTTCTTGACTGAACAGTCAAGGTTTGGAAGCAGATATTTATATTCTCAGATTTATTTTTCTCCATCATATTTCTTCATAGGGGCAACTCTTCTGACAAAAGCTCTTTCTCCAGCAGTGAATTCTCCAGTGAGCCACAAAGTGCAATAACATTTTTCCCTTAAAATAAAACAAAATAAAATTCTACACAACACTAGTCATAAGGGGAGAGGTACATCTGCCAGGATATTTTGCCACATATGTTGTAAAAATTGGTCAGAAAATGAGCAACAATAGATATCTTGTTGTGTCCAAAAGGCCTGCCTGAATTTGAAAATGGGAGTCATGAAGTACAGCAATATATCTAGGGGGTCAGTAAGACCCTCTGTCTCATATCTGCATGAAACCAATCTGCCTCAGTAAACTTTCCTTGTGTATTAAAGAAGCCCTAGATATCAGAACAAGATCTATAGAAACCTACATGTGTGAGTAACACATAATACAGTAAACATGGATTCTTTTCAAAGCATTTTATTAATCTGAAGTTCAAATGGATAGGAATCTTTATAGAGAGAAACACTGAACTAACAAAAAATGCAAAATACATCCAGATTTTGATATATCAAAAGTCCTGTTCATTTTGATGAAAATATTATATATTTCCTACAGTATCAAACTCTATAATGCTATTTTAAATGTCCCCTTTAGCAACAATAAATATCTTCATTCAAATCAGTTTTTAAATACAACTGTTTTACTTTGAAAACAAAGGCTGCTCCAGTGCACAAAGAACTACTTCCATTCTCTCCCCATTTGGCAAATCTGACTTTTTACAATAGAAGCTCTAGGTATTAGTTTTGGACCTTGTACACTTATAGTCCTTATTAATTTTGTATATGAACTGAACTGGGTTTTTAAAAATTGACTCCTTTCTCTTGTTTTTATAAATGTGCCAGTTTCCTCCTATTGTTACTTGAATTAATAGAAGATTCCATTTTTAAAACAGAAAATGAACTCAACCTGTTTTATGTGTTCACGTCTGGGTTTGTGATGCTTTTCTTCTTGCATAATAAGTGGGAGTTTTTCAAATTCTAATAAACACACTGTAAAGGGAAAAAACATTTACACACCAAGCCCACCTACAACTTATGTGGCAAAGTTGAAAGTTTTCTTCAACTAATGGAATATGGAAGTAATTGTATAAACTATTATATCCCCACACATGTGCAAGCACGTGCTGAAATCTTGTCTATTGCAGCAAAAACAACAATAAATAAAAAAAGCATTGGGAAGGAAAAGTGAACATGAAAACTTGGATGGACACAAAATGGACTGCCATTTCTGGCCGAAGGAAAAAAGGTAGAATAGAAGTTCATTCATTCATTCATCCATTTCCTATGACTTCTCATCTATTTATTTAATCGGCATGCCACCTTTCTCCTGACGTGCAACCTAAGGCAGCTTAAAAAGGCAAAAAACAAGATTAGCTTAAAAAAAAACCACATTGATAAGTTAAAACACAGTTAAACAAACAACACATTAAAATACTATTAAATTTTAAAAAGCATAAGATTGTTTTTTAAAAATATAATAATAAAGTTAAAGATTCAGTGTCCCCCATAAAAGGTTCCCTGCCACCAATTAATCATTAAAAGTGTTTCAAAATAAAAAGATCTACTGGATGAAAGAAAAGCAGAAAGGGGATGAGCCTAGCCCATCATGGAAGGATATTTCACAAGCTGGGAGCATCCCCTGAGAAGATCCTCTGCTGCTATGAAGGTGGTGGGACCAAAAGAAAGCCTTTCTTCAGACTCTGACAAGTTCTGTACCGCCACCATCCCAGGCTTGCCTGGTAAGGACATGGGAGATAGCCTTCTCAGTGACTGCTCCCACCTGGTGGAGTGCTGTTCCATAGGAGGCTAGGCTGGCCCCCTCCCTGCTTTCCTTTTGTAGGCAAAGACATTTCTTTCTCAGCAGGCATTTAATGGGTATGCTAAAGATCTTTTGTTTGCATGTATTGATTTTTTTAAAAAAAAATAATTATTGGTTCATAATTTTATATGCCTTTTAAATGTTTTAATTGTTTTTATGTTTTTAATCCTTTTTTTAACCTTTTGGAAGCTGCCTTGGGTCCCATTTTGGCATAGAAATTCAATCAATCAATCAATCAATATACATCATGTTCTCCCTACCCCACCTCAGAACTGGGATTCAGTTGTAATAAGTAATTGTAATTGTAGTACTTGAATAATTAAATAACCCAGTGCTGACCACTTTGTGGTTTATCAGCTACTGCTTATGCCAAATGATGATGCCTGCAACCCGTCTTCAGTTGCTATAAAAAGAGCTGAGAATAACATGTGAACAGGGCTTTGTTGAGCAGCAATTACTCTAGTGTTATATGGGCTGAATAGCCTTTCCCCCTTAATCCAGATGTTCATCATTAAAATATGTAGAAAGGGAGCCCCCATGCCACCCAAACCCCTGTGTATATGTTGCATGAGTCCTTTTTTATAATGACTGAATAGAGCAACAGTGAATGGATTATATGAACCATTCACGAGTCCAAGCTACCAGTTTAACGTCCACCCAAAACCTCAAATGTGGGATACAAAATGATGGTTTCTGGTCATACTAAATACATCAGCAGTCACAATTCTGTATTTCAAAAGTCCTCCAGGTTGCCATCTATGGACAATTAGGTGTCCTGCCAGATTCATATACAAAATGGAAAGAACATACTGATGTACTTTATTTTTGTACACCTGTTGTCATTGTGTGCTTCAAGTTGTTTCTGACTTATGATGACCTTAAGGCAAACATAAGGTTTTCTGGGTCTGTATGTGTGTATGTGAGATGCACCCAAGGTCACCCAGTAGGTTCCATGTCTGAAATGGCAATCCAATCCTGGTCATCAATGCTCAAACCACTACACAATGCTGGCTTTTATACCTTGTAAGACGACACTGTGGATATTCACCATTGTGAGGGTGGTACATTCTGAAAAGGGAAACATACACAGAAACAATGCCCCTATTTGTTTCTTCCTAGGGTACATACAGATGGAAATGTTCTTGAAGCTGTATGCTGGTGATTTCACCCCAAATTCTTATTGATATACCACAAAAAAATTAAATCTTTTTGCTCTGTTTCATGCCAAAACCTCTGCATGAATGTTACACTATCAGATTGATAATATATTACATAAGATTTGGTAATCAAAACCACTGGCATTCATGGAATATGTGTGTGTGTGTGTGTGTGTGTGTATATATATACACGCACATATATAAAATGAGTTTACTCTGTGATGAGTCTCAGATTTCATGTTCCTTTCCAGCATTTTACAACCACATTTTTATTTCCAAGCCTATGCTAATGAAGAGAGTTTGTGGCCAAAACACAGGATAAAATAAAAGTTTATGATCTAAGTTGTGAGTTGGTGTAAGGTCATTGGATTTGGCAGCAGAATTGTACTTACTTGTAGTTTGATACATATCCTTTATTTTCAAGGTTGTTGTTTTCTAAGCCACTTGGGCATTTAATGCAATAAACATTAAGCCTTCAGATATTGCAAGAGAGTTGATTTCAGTCAATTCTGAAACTAAATACAGGCTCAATACATACATCCCCAAAATGTTCCATAATTATGGAACATACATTATTTTATGCTACTTTCCATAGCAATAGGAGAACTAAGATTCTCAGAGTTCACTGTACCTGTATTAATAGCTTGGTGCACCTTGTATTCAAGTTAGGGGAAGTTAGGATAGCTCCTTTCAGTGATGAGTTAAAACTTTTCCTTTCCAGAAAGCTTCTGAAAACTGAGGTTAACAAAGATGACTTTTATGGTGCTCTACTGTTTAATTTTTTTTAACTAAAAATTTAATTCACTTTGATTCTGTTATTACTTAATATTGTTTCAATCTTGATTTTGTATGTTTTTAAATGTATGTGTTTTATTGTGTTCCGTATTTTCGTAAGTTGCTTTGGGTCCCAGTCTGGGAGAAAATCAGGATATAAGGAAAGGGATGGTTGGATAGATTCAGGCAATTTTAACTTGCCACTGTGCCATTTGTTCTTCAGCTGGGAACATGATTCCTAAAATACAACAGGCTTTATAAGAAACAAGGAACATCAATGTGAGTCATATTTACTGAATTAGCTTCCATTCCCTTGCTTTTAGGTCTATGGATTTCATTCAATAAATATAGCTGTTTCAGTTCTTACCAGAATTATTTTATATGCATAAAATTGCATCCCTTAAGCTCAAATCATAAAAGATGAGGTAGAAGCACATGGGCTAAGAAGCCAATGAAAGTGCCGATTTGCGTATAAATAACCATTACTTCAACTGATATGGGCCATACATTTTCCACAAAGCGTATGATGGTGTGTCACTTTAATGCTGGGCTGCAAATAAACAGTCCTCTGAAATTCCCTTCTTTTAAATTTCTTTTCTGTATTTTGGATTCTCAACTAGTCTTGTTTCCAGCAAGGAGCATGTGTTCCATCTATTTTTCTCCTAATTTTCTAGAGAGTCAGAGGACATTTCGCAGAGTCTCATATTTTCAGTCTTCTATTCCTTTCTTTCATGGTTTTCCCCTTTCTCTAGATTAACAACGAACATTTCTGCCTTCCAATATATGTGATTCAGGGGGGATGTGTTGCAGTGTTTTAACAATGTGCAGAAGTGCATAGCTGCATCAGTAAAGAACTATACCAAAACCAAAAACAAATAAACAAACAAAACACTCCGCACAAAACCACTGGGGTTTTTAAAACTTATTTTATAAATTCTTCTAGTTATACAAATTTCAAGAGGAGTAGAACACATTTCAGAAAGTGTACTGGGGAACAACGACAGACTGGAACAAAGGAAATCCTGGCATATAAAAGGTAAACCAAAATGATTAGGCACTTTTTGCTAAAGCTTTTGCAATTTATTTCCCCTTCAGATACATACATACAAAAAACAAACCCAAAAAGCGCTTATTTCAGGAACGATGGCTAAGAACTGGGGCAAACACATTCAGTGAGTCAGAGTTAAAACAATGCTTCCTACCCTCAGTAAGAATTAGCTTTGTGATGGCACTACACAAACCCAATCTAAATCTTATTTACAGAATATACTTACAGACCTTAGCTAGGGATAGTTCATAGTGTTGGAGCCACCACAACCAACCCCTGTAGATCTTGTACCAGCCAGGGAAAAGGATAATAGAGAGGGTGATTCCTTTCCTTTTTAATATGCCAACTTCAGGTGGTATGTAGCTCTCTCTCTCTCTATCACATGCGGGGGGGGGGGTTGGAATATGTGGATCCAAGATCTTACTTTATCTGGACTGACATACCCTATTTTCTTCCTATTGCTTTAAGGCAATGACGAAATAACAATGGACATTTCCACTGCTGCAATGAAGAAAGTTCTGATGGAGGATCTCTCACTGCAAACTCCTTTTTCTGTCTGTGAAGGGGAAATCTGTATCACCTTAGGGCCCCTCACAGTGTCTGGGTGACATAACTCTTCACCTTATTATTGATTACTATTTACTATTTCTAGTGTTAAGAACAAAGAAGCATGTGTCTCTAACAGGGAAATGGGAGCCACATGTTGAAAAATAAATAAAATATATTATGTAAGTGGAAAATTATTGTTTTTCTCATTTTTCTTTCTTTTTTGGTCATTTCTCTATTTCCCATATCTGTAAAAAAGAATGTGTCCAAAAAAGATCAGGAAAGGGAAGACACCAAGATAGAGGATGACAAGATGTGTTGTGGAAGTCAACTGACTGTTTCAAGCGTGAACAGTACTGGGTGTGTGTGTGTTATGAACACAAGTTTCCTATATACTGTCTATGATGGAAAATAGGAAAGAAAAAAAATATTTGGGCATAGGGAAATATGGACTTTCTTTCTTGGTCCTTTTACCGTTGATTGGAAGAGAAGTGGGAAGACCTTAGCAGCAGCAGTAACATAAGCAGCAGCAACAACACAACAAAAACCGCCACCTCAAGTTCTTTCCATTCCAAATATAAAGACATTTTCACAAATTATTAAAAAAAGATAAAACAACTCACCAGTTTCCATCAGTGTCATGTCCAGACCAAAGAAGTTCTTCTAGAAATATGCTTGTCTTGTGTCATCTTGGGTTTTCCATTGTTGCTAGAGAAGGTGGAGTTAGACAGGGTGGGACCTGGACTTGTAAAAAGTGAACTGACATCTCTTCCTATATATGCCTAACCCAGGATTGAGATCTGCGGGGTGGGGCTTCTCTGTGTCCCACCAATGAGGTCCACACACCAGGTGAGGACATGGGAGAGGGCCTTCTCAGATGTGGTATCCCAACTGTGGCATATCCTCCCCATAAAGGCTTCATATAGGCAGCAGATAAAAACGTGGCTGTTAATTAAAGCCTTTGAGTTTCACTCATTTACTTTAAAATGCTTTGCACATTTTTAAAGTGTTTTAATCTAAACCTGTTCTAACTTGTAAATGTGCACAGTATGTTTTTAATCTATCTAAATTATTTTTATTGCTTTTAAACTGTTTTAATGCGTTGATATTGATTTTACCTGTGTGCTGCCCTAAGTTATTGTGGTATGAGGTAGAGTAGGAGTAATATTTAAATATAAATATATAAACAAAATTCTACAAATATTTTGTACCAACTGCAGGTAAAGAGCTACCCCTATGATTACAATTTCTCAATTTCTTTCTTTCTTTCTACTTCTCTTGAAGTAACTGAAACAACTACTTCTCAGTTATTTGGGAAAAGAAAACGTGAATGCTACAGTTTGATGACCTGTGATATAAAACGTACTGTGTTTCTGCTTACCTCCTCATTCCCTCAACACTGACGGCAGAGCATATGCCAGAAACATGAACTGGCACTTCAACTGTGTGAAAATTCCTCGCCCACCAGGGACAGTTACATGAAAAAAGAAACCTAGTTTCCTTTATTCCATTACAGTTATAATGTATTCTAATCATATATGTCTTACTGAAAAGTAATAGATTATGATTATGTATGGAGTCCTAGTGGCGCAGTGGTTAAATGCTGGTACTGCAGCCACAAGGTTGTAAATTTGATCCTGCCGGGCTCCAGGTTGACTCAGCCTTCCATCTTTCCACAAATCAGTAAAAAAAGTACCCAGCTTGTTGGAGGCAGTTAGCTAACACATTGTAAATCGCTTAGAGAGCGCTTAGCTGATAAGTGGTATAGAAATATACATGCTATTGCTATTGCTTGCTATTGCTATGAATAACCAGATATTTGCAACTAGTTATTTCTGTGTTCTGGTGAGAGGTAACCTTACACCTGAAGCAGCAAAAATTCTCAGGCCAGTTCTGTCCCCCTAGTGTGATACAGAAATTTACTTCAAGCGCATTTCAATGATCTGGGCCATTTCCACACCAGACTTCCTCTTTCAACATCCTATGGAATCCTGGGGTTTGCAGTTTAGGAAGGGGCCTTGGAAATGGCCTTGGATTATTCTTGGACTCGAATGTGCTTTTGAGCCATGTGCACAGGTGTCTTCTGGCTATGAGGCACAGGGCACTATCTGCCTTTCCATTGCCTACTTCCCCTGCCACCAGTTATGCACTAAACCACCCAAGCAATAGCAGACCTCAGTGGTATGTAGATAGGCCCTGAGATTGCAAGTCATCATAAATGAATTATCAATGTGTATAACAGGATGTGCTTGCATCCTTTTTAAAATATGAGACGCCAGCTGCCATATGCAGGTTATATAAGCCCTGTTCAGAGAGCACTGTTTTTCCCATTTCATTCTGAATGTAAAAGTGCATGTTTAGGCAATTATTATTTATGTGGGAGAGTGGAAGGATCTTCTAAAATTATTCTTTCTTTGATGTTGGAATAAGGCTGTCCTGCAGTGATCAGGTTAACATGCCAAATGACCACAGCTTTGAAGACGAGCTGCATGTTTAATGCATACTGTGAGCCACTGACTTCATCGGATAAAAGTTTAGTAGAGCTGAATGGACTTAAAAAATGGATCATGAGCTCAGCAGACAAAATGTGAGGAGTCTTGCTTTTGTCTGCCTTTCTTAACAGCAATAAATAATCTTCATGTTAGATTTGCACCTGACTCTTCCAAATCATATTTAGGTGGAAATGAACTAATGGAAAGCAAGCATGCCTTTGACTGAAGCTTTTGGATTGTAAGATAGCTTGGCAAACCCATCTGAAAACATTCTAGAATGGTGTCTTTTTGAACAATTATTGGGAACTTCAACAAATCTGTATTTTAAAAGATTAAAAATTAACATTTACGAGTGCATAAAGGTGGGGAACCATTAGTCCCTTAGATGTTTTGGGGCCCAAATCCATCTGTTTTTTGTTTGTTTTTTCCACCAGGGCTAAAAAACTCTTCAGGAGCGAGTTTTCAGTTGCACATAGCGTACAGGAAAAAGAGAAAGAGGAAAATCCTGTTGAGGGTGTGGATGGATTAAATGGGAACCTCCACAGTGGATCAACAGACAAAACTTCTTATGTGAGCAGATGTACACTGTTGGATCTCGGACTAGACTTGCAACTTACCTTCTTACAGCTGTTTCCATAAAGATGGATCTGCTTTTTTTCTTAGTCACTTGTTCATCTGTGCATGAATAATCTTTGATACTGCTCCAGAGTGGCTCATACAGCACCTTTTGCCTATGCTGTCAAACAGGCAGTTGATGAGCTAGGAATATAATCTAGTTATCTTTCCAACTATTTCCTGAGTCCTTTCCTGGTCCTTAAAGCTCCCAGATTTCATGAACAGACATGGCAACAACTTCAACTACCATTGCATTCCTCTTGTGAAATTGTGTCCTGCTTCATTGTCATTACAATCAAGAACTGCAGCCAATCAAACACTCATGTGCTTTTATGCACATTCCTAGGAAGTACTTTTGATAACTATCTTTACAGATCTGTGATAAATGGCATACACAGTGCTCAAATGCCTCTATGGCAAAGCATAGCATTTAGTTTTCTATTAACTTGTTCATGAGGAAAAAATGCAGAACCCTTTTCAGAAATGAAACTGAACTTCTTTGCCTTTTTTAAAAAAATATTTACCAGCAGATATCAAGATAGAAATTTAAATTCATTGTAAGGAACCATGCCAGGAAATGTGGGAGCTAATACAGGATTTCTCTAGCAGAGTAGTCAAATTGGTAAGTCAGAAGTTGAACCAAGCCCACAGCCAGGCACACGTGTGTGTGCGCACCCGCGCATGTGCACACACACACACACACACACGATCTATAAGAGTAAGAAAACAAGCTTAGTCTTCTTGGTAAAACAAGTAAGTGTAGCTTTAGTTACAAATTATTTGGACATATTTAAACATAGATTCTGATGGAGGAGGAGGAGGGGAAAAAGAACAGGAAGAAGAAGAAAAGAAAGAGGAGGAAGAAGAAAGGGATGTAGTTTAGAGAGATGTAGGAAGAAAGAGGCTGTGGAAAAGCAAACAAACAGGAAATTGGAAAACATGCAGACTAGCAGTTAGCAAGTATAGGCATGCAAAAGTTGCTCACTTCAACAGAGAGAACTTATCTTCTATCCAGAGTGCCTAAGTGTCTAAATATACTCCTGGGGACATAGAAGTTGCCTGTGTTGGCAAACTAACCAACATTTTTTTTAATAGAGCTAGTGCGATATAGAGATCAAATCAAAAATGTGGGCAAATATCTAGAAGAATTAGTTTTGTAAAATATATCCCCGCCCCCAAAAAAGTTTTGTTTCACCAATTCATCATGGAAGAAGGAATGCAAATGAATTTCACTCCAAAGTGCCCCCAAGCTGACATGTCCAGTAGCTTCTGAGTGGTTATGCCATGGGCAATTTGCATTCACAGACTGACACAACACATTTTGTAAATGCATGTGTACAGCTGTTTTCCTGAGGCCATTTGCAAAATGACAGATTTTCTGCCTCATTGGAAGTATAATATATGCCTACTGATCTGAGAGTATAAGTGTTGTATCTTATTGATATGTATCTCAGAGTACCATGGAGCTGGCTGAAAGAGGAGGAGGAAGTGATAATGCTTAAGCTAGAGAGAAAGTGCTAGAGAGGTCAGGGATGATCTGGGGGAAAAGCCTGTTTAAAATTAGGAATATAACTCTTCACTAATTTCATTCTTGAAGCAGTGAGCAGTTTCAGCAGTTCTCTTCTCTCTGTCAGCAATGATTTAAAAACAATGCATTATCCAAAGGCTGTTTGCAGATTGGGATTTATTACAAAATTTGCCTTTTCTTTTCTTTTCTTTTTCTTTTCTTTTTTCTTTTTTTTTTTTTGGCACATTAAAAAGCAATTCCCAAACACGAAACATTTACAGAAATGTCATATCCTGCTCAGAAAATTCTGTTTTCCATGCAAAAAAATAAAAATAAAAATAAAAATGAATACAAACTTGGTGCAGCAGTCCAGGATTCTCCTTCTCTGCATTTCCTAGGTCTTGAGAAATACATTTTTAATCATTTTTTTTAGCATTTCCCCATCCCTATTCTTGTGTAAGCAAACACATTGACTCACAGGGAGTGGGATGCTTATGCTGGAGTAAATGCTGGATAGCTGAGTCAAGTTCTAAAAAGATTCATGCTCACACACTTAAACACATTTCTTTTAGCCTAGGCCATTCTAAGCAAGTCATAGCATACTCTCTGAAATGGAGGACAATCCTCCTAGCTAGTTCCTAGTGTAACAACCAAAGTCATATACTAGCCAGTAACAAAGTAAAAATCAGAGTCAATCAGTCACTTTGCATTGCAAAGGAGGAGCTGGGAAAGATCTTCTGTAATGCAAGGAAAGAATGTTCTGCAAATACTGAATGAATATGTAAATATGTGTACATAGATGTGCATGTACTATTTTTTGCGCATATGCATACACACACACACACACACACAACACACACACACACAAAGTTGCATATATATCCATGCTACATTTACATTAACCTTAGGTTTGAAAATTAATTCAGTAATTAATTGAAATTAAGTGACTGATAGATTGAAATTAAATCAGAAATGTTACATGTCGGAAGCTAAGAAATTAATGAATTACCATCAGCACAAACAATTGAAATAATTTAATTGCTTGTTGTTAATCCTATTGTTATGTGTGCAATTAGTTTAGAGCACACTGTGGAATTCATAGAAAAAGGAATTGAAATTGTCACTCTTGACTCTAGAAGCACATTTATATATTGGTGCCTTCGAAAAGGTTCTTTTTGTTCTTTGGAAGTTGTGTTCCTCTGACCCAGATTTTTTTAATTTTTTGTCAGATGGAATATAAAGCTTATAATAGGATTGTTGGTGGGGAATGGTATGAGTTTAACACATCAGAGAACTGATGAAGTGGAATGGAGCACACAATATCATATTGTGTCACTGGAGCTTTCTTCCCCAACACCTTTTCTTCTAACACGTCAGAGAACTGTCAGATTGGCACCAAATCTCCTAAAACATGGGATCTCATTTTACAAGCTCTTCAGCTCAGTTTGTCTGTCACTCATCTGCATCCTTCTGCCTCCACCAGTCCCTCCCTCTTCCCTTTCCACCAACTTCACTCATCCTTCAACTTCCTTACTTCTTAAAAGGTTACTGTAGTTCAGTTAGATGGCACTGATCTATTGCAAGTATGAAAATGGGGATAGTGAGAAAGATCAGTGAGTAAATCAAAGCTGAATGATTCTTAATTGGAATTGTATTAAGAATATCTGAGCACATAAAGAACTTTTTTTTTCTGCACAACTGAATCACAGCATCCCATCTGCCTCCCAAATCCCAACCGAGAAGTATGGTCTGCAAAGATCAGTAGTACAGTGCATATTTTGCATGTAGGACCAAGAGACCCCAAATTCAGTCTGTTGCATCTTTGTTAAAACGATACACATATAATGAGTGCACTATTCTCTGTACTTATCCTATTTTAACTGTATAATTTAAAAGATGTGAAGGAAGAAAAGAAGAATTCAGAGTAGGAGACATGAGGAAAGAAGAGAAGGAAATGGAAGAGTGTGAGAAAATCTTTTTTTGTAATTATTCAAATTGCAGCTCGCTCAAAATAGTGGCCCTTTTCGCATGCTTCTTTTTTTGCACGAGCGCCCCTTGACCATCGCGCATATGGGAGCGTCACTCTATATGACGCACTCCCACTCGTGCGACACTCACGAGGCTAAAGTGGGGTGCGCATGCATTTTTTGATTTTCGGCTTTAAGCCGAAAATACTGTGCGCTCGCGCAATGCTCGTGGCACTCTAGCGCACTTACCTGTGTGCAGTGTGTCGGCAAGCCGGCCCGGTCGTGCTTCCTTCCCCCCACGCAGCCTACAGCTCCCAGACTGTGCTGCGGAAGGAAGGGGCGGGGCGTGAGTGCGATGGTCGCACTACAAGGAAGGCAATGCGGAAGGCAAAAAGGGCTGTCGTGAGCAGCTCGCGTGAGTGGCTGCTCGCACCAGCGCCGCTCCCCACTGCCGTGACGAGGTAAGGTGCGAAAAGGGCCAGTATTATACAATGTTATATACTTTAACCATGTTATCTCACTGGTAAACCCCGTCCTTGGGTCTACAATTTTGATATTAAAATATGATTCAGTGTGCCTGAGAGGTCACCTGAATGGGCACATAGGCAGCAACAGTCGAATGATTGAAAACCAGGTCAGACCAGTAAAATCCCCCGTCATGTAGCCCCTGGAGACCTCAAACTGTGCAAACCCACATAAGACAAAGGGTCCTCAGCCACTGAGAAGCAGACTTGAGGGGATTGGTGTGTTTGCCCCAAGTTGAGCAAAATCCTATCAGGCAAGGACCATTTACGTGAAGTCACACCACAACCAAATGCAGCTGAAGATCCTGAGACTTTGGCAACACCTTGTGTTCTCATCATGCAAAAGGAGTTGCCATCGTGGAGCTTCTTTTCTGTTGCAACACCCATTGTTCTCCCTGGGTGAGGATTAGTCCTCCAGGTACCTTTCCCCCTACAAATAGTCCCAGTTTTTTAGAGTTTCTTTGGATCACTCCCAGTCATTCCAGCAGACCATTTCTCCATCTGTTGAGTAATCCCCTCAGCCCTCTCCATACTTAGCTCTACTTCTTCACTATCTTTCCCAGACCAAGGACTTCAGGAAAAGACGCAGTATTACCCTAGCTACAATCCCTTCAATATTCCCCCTATCCAGTTTCCTCTCTTTTGCTTCTTAATAGGTCTTGAGTGAGTGTGTGAGTGACTGCGTTGGTGCATGAGACTTTCATTAAATAAAATAATTTATTAGACATTTTCATTTGGTTTTTGGCTTGGCCTGACCCCGTAAAAACTGGTAAAAAGAACCCACTAGGTTACCCTGCTTCTGGCATTGCTATTGCTCATGCTCTGGCTAGTTTCCATTCCCCATCACGTGGAGCACATTGAGGTGTCCCTCAAGGGACCTTAGAAATCAGGTTAACAACCATATTACACAATAAAAACAGTCCAGAATATTATCAATACAGGACAAGTTAATGAACAGAGTTGGAAAGCATCTCCCTAACAAATCTCAACACTTTCATTCTATACAGGTCCAATGGGGCAGGGGGCACACCTGCTTTTCAGGCCTAAAAGTGTTCTGGTTACTTTAGGGCCCTGGCCTCCAAGCAAATAATTGATTCTCACCTAAATTCCATTTCAAGACTCAGGTTTTTTTCTTCTTTCCCATTTCTTGGTTGTTGTTTTTTCTTCTATTGAGACCTAGACTTCAGAAGGTCCCCCTCTTTTCACCAATGCATTCGGTCATCTTTTCTCCACTCCTTTCTCTCACACACTATCCATCTTGTTCTTCAGGTTAGTCTACCAGAATCAGGCCCATCCAATGCATTTCCTCCAGTCCTAATCCTTCTTCTCACGATGTAGTATGGCCTCTTCTGTAAGTGAATCTAACAGAAGGAAAAACAACCACTCTAACAAATTCTAATAAATACTAACGACACAATTCACAAAATCATTTTTTTAACTTCAATATAAATTGGGAAATCTAGTGAGTTTGACAAAATCATTTGGAGGAAAACGTCCAAATTAATAAATACCCAGTCAATGAACTAGTTATTTTCAAACTGATCTGGTAGCATTCTGGTACATGAAATTAAGTGCGCCCATTGGCTGGCACAATTAAGAAGGGATAACACAGAGGACATCTTGTTTGCAGTTGGCTGATTATGACCATTTCTGTATTAGCCCATCATAGTGTTATCATTCCACTTTCAACAACCTATGGAATCCTAGGGTTTCCAGTTTAGGGAGGGCTTTTGAGTTAGTACAGGCTTTTGCTGGTTGCTTCTGGGCCAGGTAGAAATTTTTGCCCTTTGGTTTAATTGGCAATGTTAGGCAATGGCATTCTAACATTGCCAATGTTAGGAAAAGGCAGCAGGGAAGGTCTTGCCTACCCTGCACCAGTTTCCCATGGGGTATTTGGAGATTATTGAATAGGTGTTGCTATTTCAGAAGTCACACAACAGCTGGCAATACAGAAATTGAATTGGTTGGGAAGGGGAGGGGAGGGGAGCACCTGGTAGCACAATATTAGGTGAAGGACTGGATTCCAGACTGGCTTCCAAGGCTGAATGAGACTCAAGTGTTGGGAAGGGAAAAATCTTTGGGGCCAATCCTGGCCTAAAGATTGAGAGGTATCTGGACAGACCAGGTCTCCTGAGAGATGAGGCTGTGAAATAACAGACTGGCAGTGGGGTCCAGATGGCTCATCCTGGTGTGGGAAGTGGAAGTTTGCTGTGCACCTCCAGTCTATTACCATAGTTCCACACTAGTGTAGGCCTCACTGCAGGTAAGAGGTTGGTCAATGGTGTAAATAAAAACATGGCCCAATTTATACCCCTTCACACATGTTCATTTCTTCTTTCCCAAGTGGTTGTGCAATACACTTGTGACACAAGAAGTGGGATCACCATTGCAGTGATCAGCCAAGATCATTTATTCTAAAAGACAGCTATGGTTCCTTTCTGTATTCTGAGACAACTTTTTTAAAAAACCCACAAGTTTAATATTTATATAAAAAGTTATTTGAAATATATGTTTGCTCATTTTATTTTTGAATGATTAAAACAACAACAACATGTCACACAATGTAAACTTCCTTTCACTCAGCATGTAGTTACCACTCAAAGGATGTAATTCCTTCAGGATGACTGCTACATTGTCAGCCCTGAGTTGACCTGAGTTGATACTCAATACCTCATAGAGATGTAAATCTTATTTCATTGTTACATGCAAAGGATAAATAAATGGAGCAAAAAAAAAATGTGTAAAAAAAGAAACTCTTTAGTTTTGTGCGAAAATAAAATATTTTGTATAGAAAGTGTCCTTTGCACAAAATGCTGTTTCCTGCACAAAACCAAGCTTTCTGCATAAATGGAATTGTCACTCATGCACACACACAAAGCCCCAATACGGAAAAAAATCATGCTGCAGTTGACTATTTGTTTATTGGGTATCCTGTGTTGAGACACTCTGACTATTTCCACACGATGTCGCTGTCCCACAATGAGGACATGTTACTGGCAGTTTGCAAGTCATGCTTTTGCATGATGTCATTGTGATCCCACTGCCAACACATCCCCCACCTGTTACAATCAAGGATTATTCTATTACTGGAAAAAATCCAATCATGGTTCCCAATCGCTCGACGCTCCTGTTACCTGTGGCAGTGCAGAAAGGAAGGAAGCACAATTTAGGTGCTTCCTTCCCGAGTGCAGCATGGGAAGTGGCTAGTTGCGCCACGGAAGGAAGGTGAATGTTGCTCTTCCATAGGTAGCCAGCCAGGTGCAGAGGGGAGCATTTGTGTCACATTCCTATCCTGGCAGTGGAATTGCTCAGATTGTGATGGGATGACAACGGAGAAGGATAAGGTGCAAAAATGGCCTCTGTCTTATCACGGATGAAAAAGATTGTAAGTATCCTTTATGTCTATTTTATAACCACACTTCTAAGCAGAGTGTATCTGCATTAGTAGAGCTGAAAATTCTTTCTGGGGTGCAATGAACTGCAGACAGAGATGAGACCCTTAACACAAACTCTTTTTCAAAATGTGAGCGTGGGGTAGTATGGAAAAATAACAGCACAGTACTCTCCAAGTGCATTTTTTTGACTTTGTCATTGCATTGATAGTGAGAAGGCCTTTGTATCTGGATCTATTTCTGTCATTATGAATTGTAGAGATCTTGTCTGTAAGCTGTCCACCATTTGGAGGCACAGTAACAGAGAGCTGGAACTCCACATAGTTGCTGGACTGCCGGGTTACAAGGCTGGAATTGAAAACAATGACAAAATTAGAAATGGAAAGTGATGGCAGGGAAGGGGTAGTGCATGAAGCCTCACTCTCTCTCTCTCTTCAAGTGATGACAACTAGAACATCCATGCTGAACTTTTGAGTAATAATCACCCAAGCGGCTAACAGGCAAAATGAAATTAGAATATATTCTAATTCCTTTTATAATAGAAGGAATAATTTTCTAATAGCTGGTGGTATGGGGCAGAGATGGAAATTATGAAGTGCGTGTGCACACATATACTTTCTTAATATTGTGCATTTGTCCATTAGATTCTGCTGGAAAGACAATGCTGAAACTGGAGTCTCAGAGACAGCAGGAAATGTTTGCAAGCTGTGGAAGGTCCAGAAGAGGCACTTAAAACAAAACATCATGTTTCAAAGGAGAGCACTTCATGCTGATCCTTTCTGAACTGGACTCCCACCATCCTCTCCACTACCAGAGTTACATTTCAAAATTTAAAGGGGAAGGCTCACACTGAACTTAATTATTTTAAAAGAGGACTATGATTAAAACCTTTCTTTTTCCGTCCAAAGGAAATCCATGGGATGCAGCCAAACTTTTCCTTAACCTCCATGCATTCACATTTTGTTTCAGAATTCATATAGATGCAGGCCTACAGTATGGGCATTCTAGGACATTGCCATCTATGCAGTTGTAAACAACAGCCAGCATCCTGTAAGTGACATGTGCAGATGTAAGTTGCATTACACATGTGGAGTGCAGTGCACAACAGTCATAGTCTGTTGATGAGCAGGAAGGCAGAGTCTGCATTCAGAGCACGAAACAATGTGCATTGGGTGTATGCAATTTGCAATGGGCCTGTGGTCATTTTATAGCGGAGCCTGATGCTCCACTGTGGAGCATGCAGAGGTGCAGGGTAGAACATGTGGAAAATGTACCGATGTGTATAAAATGGCATACCATGATTGTGCAATGGACTGTCAGCCATGAACATTGAACAATGATCTATATAGACTGTACTATAGTGGTATCTGGTGTAGGGATTATGTAATGCAAGTGGAACATAACTCCACTGGTGATTATTTACGCTGGAATGATATAGGATTTCAGCCAATGTCTGCCAGCTTTAGACACTGGCCACCTATAACCTTTTTTTTTTTAATGCAAGCAAAGAAATGCTGGGACAAAAGAGAAAAAAAGGCTATAATAAATGTTTTGCAAGGCTTTTTCATTTGGAACACTGTTTTATTGCAGCCAATGTAACACACTGGGACACAGGTTTCATTTTTTCACAAAGCATGAACTATGATGCAGTGAAATGATGTACTCTGGATGTCACACCATTTGGGGAAATTCTTCTTTGGGGGGTACAGTTACTCAGGAAATACCCTTCCAATTCAATTAATTTTCATTTTATTTGATTTTATCATATTGTATTTGTGTTCTCGGGCTCTGGGTGTTTGGTTGGACCACACATTATTCTGTACATACATATTCACCTTTCGATATGGACCATTTTTACACCACATAATACATAGCAATTATTCTTATGGTCAAGAAATCAAGCGGCATACATGTAATACAAAGACATTTTTAAAATCCCAGTACATGATGTTTAATCACAAAAACCCATAAAAGCTCTATTGTACTGAAATGTCACTAAAGTGTTGCTGTAGTGAGTTTCATGACATGGCACCAATGGATATGTTGTTAGGATAGTCCCATCCTCCACACTCATGAGCTACTGCAAGGATAAGGAACTTGGAGCCCTCCATATGTTTTGAACTACAGCCCCCCATAATGCCTCCCACACTATTATTCTGTCTGGAGAAGAGGAAGGAGAGAAGTAAAGCAGAAGGGAAACCCTTCAAAGTCTTGGGTAGTTCATGTTCTGGGCCTCAACAGACAATTGAGAATCACTCTTCTGAATCCCAGTGCAGCAGCTTTTATATATTAGCTATGGTATGAGTTTAAAAAAAAAAAAAAGATGTACAGCAAAAGAACTCACTAGACTATTTGTGTTAGTAGCACTGATCAAAACACAGATGGAAGTCATACTCTAAAGCCTCCTAGGCATGCGCTAATGAAGACCTCAGAAATAGCCTATCTCAGTGTTGCTTCTTCTAAAGCAAAATGTTGTGGCATGGTGGTGGTGGGGAATATACTACAAGAACATGACATAGAAAGAATATTTACGAGGCCAGTCTACTGCTTACAGAATGTTGCAAAAATATAGCAATAAAGATAAGCAAAGGACTAATCCAGGATGGTGCAATAGCTCTTATCATCCATTCTAGTAAATGTCTAGTGTGCCTCCAATTTTAACCGCATTTATTTTCACATAAATTCCTTTACCTTGTAATTGCTTCATAAAAAAAAGCATGACTAATTGGTTTAGATATTTGCTATCCCTTTTGAAACAAGCTTTTTTCTTTTCTTTTCATGACCTGCTGGTATGCTGTATAAACCAGCTGATGAATCTGTTGTTTATAATGATGGACAGGAAGTAGTTAGAGTAATAAAATTCTACAAACCGGTCTTACTCCTCTTTCGCCAAATCACCCAAATGTTCTCAATATGTGCGAATATTTTTCACATGAATTCACTGCAGCACATTGTTCTTCTGATCTATACCAGATACTTGGCTACTAGAGTAAAACAAGAATATCAGAGTGTATATGTGAAAATCGTGCATTCTGCCTTTCTCCGTGAGCAGAGGTGTGCAATGGATTGTAAAAAATATGTGGGAACTGGTCAGGCCAGTCATCGCTTCATTTTTATGAGCTAGTTTGGGAAATTGCTCTCAGCCTCAAGAAGGAGGAAGATATGGGAAACTTGATACTTCATACTGGACCTGATTAGTTGTCCATTAAGTGTAGAATTGTCTCATCTGATTGGATGCAGCTTTCCAGGGTTTCAGGCAAGCAGACGTCTTTGGCATCATGTGTAAACTAACTATATTAACTGGAGGTGATAGTGACTGAAACTTGGACCATCTGCATGCAAATCACAAGTATGTAACCTACTACTAGGTCTAGTCCATTAATGTAGGACCATACAATTCCTGTGGATTCCTTTAGTAGCTGTACCAGTACCCCCCAAGACATTTACAGCCCTGGAAATGAGGCCTGGTGCTAAATAGTTTAAAGACTCTAGCAAGGTTATGTGGTCAGATAAAAGCTGCAGGCAACTCTTCCCTATTTTGTTTCCGAGAAGATCCCTTTTCTGTCTCATCTAGTACAAAGTCTGAGATGAACAAGCTTGCAATTGTTCAGATAAAAAGTCCACAATAATGGCATTGGTTATAGAATGGATTCTGTCAGCATCCCTGAAGGTAAAACTCAACCAGATGCAGGGATGTAGATATTGGCTGTCAACTGGAAGGACTATAATCTGTAAAATCTATAAATTTACAGATTGTTCAGAAAAACCTTATAGTTGAGAGTCACTAGAACTGGATGCTACCATTCAAGATATTGCTGCAATCTCACACCTACAATAGTACCATGACATCAGGCAGATGGGTTAGAGGGTCACCAAGGACTGAAAAAAATCTATCAAATTCATTTTCTCCTTCATTTTTTAAAGCAAATTATTTCTATTCCTAAGATGAAGAAATTTGCATTTTTGGTCACTGTCAAATCAAACTGAAATTAAATTCTCTGTCTGGTTACAGCTATTCCCAGCATGAGGGGCACCATATTGCCTCTACTCATTAAAAATGAGGAGCCTCTCAAGGAAAAAAGGGGGTATCTTTAATATATTTAACATGGCTGAATATATAGGGATTCAGTCACTGACTTTGAAGAGTTATAAACTCAAAGCCCTGGGCCTGGATGGAGGAATCTCTTCTTTCTAATAGCTTAGATAGATAATATTTATTAGGGCCATAGAGCAGTCATAAAACCTCTTGTTTTCAGTTCCTCTCATATGCAATCTTCCTGGTAAAGTTCAAGTTCTTTTCTTTCTGAACATGCTGCAATTTTCAAATGCAGATTGGACATTCTTAGAAAAAGATTGATTTGTATCAAATATCTCACTCGGGCTCATGGTCACCCTCCCATTCCATCCTGTACCCCAGATACTGAACCAGTTGTACTGCCTGAACAGTACTGCCTCCCTTGCACTTTTCAAGCAAAATGCATTCTTTCACATAGTAAGGACATTGGGAAGGCACAGTGCCATCTTGTCATGAATGTGATATCCTGAGAACCACACTATTGTCAGGCTCCCCCTCTTACATGGAGGAAAATCATGTCTTTTCCACCCCTGTGTTCCTTCCAGCTCTTGCGCTGTGGCTGTGCCTCTGCATAATCTTGACTCACATTAACTCATGTGTATAATGTTACACAGATGCCTAAAATATGTGTAGGATTGCAGCCTGACTCCTTGACAGAGCATTTCCTGCATAATTTAAGACGTGAGGGAAGGAGAAAAGAAAAACTCAACAACCATGCAAATAGATAAAGGTAAGTGTGAATGTTAATGCTGTGTGCATATGCAAAAATGACATTCCATTCAACTGGGCAATGTCGGAACAGTGTCTTTCCTTCCCATCCCCGTCCTGAAGTAAGTCTATTCTGGGCATATCCCTCCCTCCCTCCCCACCTCGATGTTTTTATATACAGTATTTGAAGGCTATCACAGGATTTCAATAAGAAATTTCAGTGTTTTTATTAAGTTCATATGGAAAGCATAACTTTGCATTCCTGCATGTTTACTGTACTTTCCATAACACTCTGGCTGTCAGGGGAAGGGGGAGAAAAACCCAGCAGAACTAGCAAGAAAGCATTTAAGATAAAAGAACGAACCCTCCATGGATGTCGCCAAAGCCATGGGATTCCTCCATGAACTATGCTCCTCTTGGGAACTGAGAACCATGGCCACTTTGCTGGTGTACAGAGAAAAAAAATGTCCTGAATTCCTCCTATTGACTAATCATGGATTTTTCCAAATATGAGGGACATAAGGAAAAATCAATATACAGCCTGCAAGAGCAAATCCAGTGACACACAGTGAGCCTATCATGAACTTCACTGATAACACAAGATAAACTCCTGTTTCTCACATTCAACTCTCCACTCACTAATCGCTTACTGTGCCTGCAGGTATGTGCCTTCAAGTTCCCTGCAGACTTATAGTGACCCCATGAATTTTATTGGGCTTTCTTAGGCAAGGAATACTGATCGGCCATTGCCTTTCTTTGAATACAACACCTCGTATTACTTGGCAGTCCCATCTGATAACTAACCACAACCCACCCTAGCTAGCTTCCAAGATCAGATGGGATCTGGTGGGGTTGCAATAAAACTGATCTACTTTATGAGGCAATTGCAAAGATTTCAGAAGTAACTGCACAGCTTGGAAACCATGCTTTTTTGGACTACAGCTCAAGGAATCACATGAAGTTTTTTTACTTCCTCACAACCCCTTAATAATAATCACAATATTATTGACTCTTACCTCTGCAGAATGAGTATACCTCATGAATATACTTTTTACAAATGAGACTTGCATTAAAAATAATTTGTAGTGCATCGTCATCTCCTAACAAGGGTACTTTTATTGAGGCTGTCTACCAGCCACCATGCCTTCTTCCAGGATATTATAAGTTAAAATGAGCTCAACCAGTACATTCCCCTCCTCAAACCTCTATTTAATTTTCCACCTCTCCAAAGAGTGCTAAATATTCCTTCACTTGGCTGGTTTAGGGCAGAAGATGCGACCCTTAGGGTTGATAAGGTACTTCTGTACACCTCACTGTCTCTTCTATCATATTAATGCCTCCTTGTTTCTCAGAGCTCTCTTTTGGATCATTTTCTGCCAATGCTCACCTCTTGAAGTTGTTGTTAAAAGGATCAATATGAACCCATGCCTGCAAATTTAGAAGCCTATAAATGCTTTTTGCTGTGGCCTAATTCAAGCAGTTAACATTTCTTCAGAAGCTAGATGAAATTGCTGACTTCCCTTCTGAGTTCTCATTATCAATATTATCATTAGCCAAACAATGTGAGGAAATACGTTATGGCAGTGGAAATGGCTGCCATGGTTTAAGGTTGAGGTTGAAAAAAGAAGAATTTGAAAGATTCTGTGGTGAAGTCCAGGGGGAAATTGATCATACATCAAAACAAGATTCTTTGTTAATCATAGGTGATTGGAATAAAAAAAGTAGGAAACAGAAAAATGAAAGACTGTAGGAAAATTTGGCCTAGGATCAAGAAATGAAACAGGAAAATGCATGACTAAATTTTGTGAGGCTAATAGTTTGTTTGATAAGAAGAAAATCAACACCTTTGAAATGTGGTGCTAGAGAAGAGTTCTACAGATACCCTGGATTTCTAAAAAGACAAATGAAGGGATCCTGGAGCAAATCAAGCCTGAACTCTTCCTAGAAACCAAGATGATTTAACTGAGACTGTCATACTTTGGACATCTCATGAGAAGACCTGACTCACTAGAAAACAAAATAATGCTTGGTAAGGTAGAAGGTAGTAGGAAAAGAAGAAGACCACGTTTTAGATGGGCCATGGCCCTGAGTCTACAAGACCTGAATGGAGTTGTTGATAATAGATGACTTAGAGGTTCCTCATTCATAGGGTCACCATAAGTCAAGGTTGACTTGATGGCAGTTAACAGTAACACTTCTTATAATATTCTTCATGCCACTGAAATCAGAGAGAATTGTTTTATGAGAGTCAAACGTTTTGGGAACAAAGAAGCAATGTAACCAGTTTAAACATTCTGAGGCAATTCACCATTTGCTGTTTTGTAGTAACAGACCTGTAGAAAATATGGTTCGCCTGTTTTGAATGTATTGCTTGTTTCTGAAGAAACAAAGTTTACTAGGAAGAATTGCCACAGTGAAATGCAAAAGCATGGGTAACGGGCTGAAAATATAAAAAGGGGCAGAAGATCCACTTTTTTTTTTTAGTCACATCTGTAAAATGAGCTTCAAATTTAAGTTACTGTCCTTTTCTTTATAATAATAATCTCTTCAATTTTACAAGCCCTATATTATTTTTACGTTTAAAAAAAACACTATAAACTTCATGTTTTATTGTTCCTTGCAGTTATATAAATTACTTTTGGCCAACATAAATGTAATTCCTACTGTGTGAACTGGGAACCTTGAATGTTGGTTTTCCTCAAGTTATAAACAATGTGAAGATATGTTATACTGGGTCACAATTTTCCACTACACAGCAAAATATATAACTCACTTTTAATAACAAAACTGCATATATCATTAAAGTTTCCTGCTCTATGGAGTACATATTAGGTTACGCTGCTCAGCAAGGAATATCCTTTCCATACACCACAATTTCTATAATATTTCTTGACTCAATGAAAAATATTTTACTGATTCATTAGCAAAACAGTTGTCAGTTTGAAAAATTATTCAAATTTGTCTTTTTTTTATTAGTTATAGGATTCTGTCTAGATTTGCTCCTCATAAACTATTCTGGTAGCTCTAATACTACCAAAAACTTTTCTATATGTGTAACTTCATTGTTTATGTGTAAAACTGTGCTATAGAATGAAACTTATTTGTCACTAGTGAAAATCCCAGGCAAAGGTGCATTCTGAGAACAGAAAATATTCTCCTGTCTAATGATCACTGTCATTTCCTTGGCCTTTCAGCTGCCTCACAGCATCTCTTGCAAGGTTCCATCTATAAAACCACAGTGGTTAAAGTAGAGCCATAGTGCGATAATTCTGCAATGTAAAAAGGCCCCTACTCACAGCAAAGAAAATAGATGGAACCTAGCAAGAGATGCTATGGGGCAGCTAACACTGTGGTTCCATCCTACAAAATTCTGGAATTGTAATTGAGGGAGGGATTATTTAGATTTATTAGGAACCAGAGAGCTCCTCTGGTTCTTCTGACTAAACTACAGATCCCAGGATTCCATAGGATGCAACCACACAATTAAAGCAGAATCAAAAGCTGTAATTCTGTACTGTGAAAGAACCCTAGGTGATACACTTTGTACCCTGCCCCATTCTCTATATATTAAAATCTTCTGTATGTTTTCTATGGAGGCTTGAGAATTTAATTTTAGTGCATTTTTACAAGCATTTATCAGAATTCCCAGTTTTGTTTTGTTTGTTTTTTATTGGAAAAAGTGAAACTGACCTCTGAATTTAGACAGTTTCACAGCCACCTCTTTTTTTTCTGAGATGCTCCTTTTCTTCTCTCTGACTGCACTAACCCTTTTTTCCATCAATAACGAATGCTTGGAAGCACTCAAGAATATGACAGCTAAAGATCCATTATGACTAGAAAAATATGTTAGAGGAGGTCATTAACTGATTTTTGGTGTTAACAAAAAGAAGCACTTTCCAAATGGTTTCTTACAAAACAACAACAAGAGAACAACCCTAAAGGCACTAACACGCTGATGTAATTGCAATTACCTGCCTCTTGTGATAAAGAACGCCAGTCTGGGAAAAATCTAAGGTATGTTTAGAGTGATGGATGGACAAATATAGCTATAATCAGTGAATTTGACTGGTGCTGTGGAGTTTGTTTCTTTTTTAGCTTGCTTTTGAAAAAATTGAAAAAAGTCACACATTTCTTCATATTCAGCGTGACCTTGAGGTTTAGAAATGCTGGAGGAGCCAAATGGGCAGGTTTTCCCATCATCTACTTCTATTTCTAGCTTTAACCAATACTGTTGTGACAGTTGGGGATCTGCGATCACAAGGGTGGCAAATTCACTCTTCATTTTAACATTGTGCTGAGTTGTATGGAAGCTTTCCTAGTGCTGTACCCTATCCTTTTAGAGATTTCGCACTGGGAGAACTCAACAAGAAACGGCTCTGACTGGAAAAGAGATGAAGTGTAGATTTCCCATCCCCTGGGCAGTGGATCTACCAGCCACTCCTGAAGTATATTTAGATAGGTAGATAGGTAGATAGATAGATAGATAGATAGATAGATAGATAGATAGATAGATAGAGGTCAGTTGAAGCCTCAATGTCTAGTATTACTAATGATTGGATTTGCATTATCCAAATGCAAAATCTTCTTTCAGACTGAAAATTATCTTGCACTGGTTACAGATTCTGCTCTAAACAGATAAATATGGTATTCTGCAGTATGAGAAACATAAGTAGTCATGTTGACTTTTATGGGGGAAATAAAACACTGTTGATCTCAGAAACAAGGTGGCTCTTTTTTTTCTTTTTCTTTTTGCCTTGTCACTGCACTTCAGGGTGGCTGATGTATCCATTGTTTTTTATTTTGTTTCCTTGTTTCAACTGAGGTTTTTTTTTTTTTTAAATCAAGTCTGACAAAGATACACAAGCTATTTTATTAGTCTTAATAAAAAGAGAACCAGTATGGTATAGCGGTTTGAGCATTCAACTCTGACCCCGGAAACCAGGCTTCAGTTCCCTGCTCAGCCATGGAAACCTGCTGGGTGACCTTGGGCATGTTACATACTCTTAGCTCCAGAAAACTCCATGAGAAGCTTGCCTGAGGGTCACCATAAGTCTGAAACAACTTGAAGGCATGCAACAACAAAATAAAAGATATGTTCTAACTGTTGTTTTTGAGTTGTTTTATTCTACCTTTGGCCCTTTCCACACGTGGAGGAAGAAACAGGGTAAAACGTCCTGAAACGGTGCTTACCTGAAACTGGGTAAGTCCGTCGCCACGTGGAGCAGCACGAGTTCGCTGCTTCACACTCCTCGGCGTCCTGTGGTGTCCAAAATGGCGGCTTACGACTGGTGGAGGCTCTCCACCAACCGGAGAAGCTTGCCAGCCGGAAAACTCGCCCCTGGGAGATCTGCAGGCACGCACTTGCGCACGCCTGCAAATCTACACCGGGCACTGTGATAGGGCTGCACGCGGCTGCACGTGGCTGCATGCCCCATGCTTTTTAAAAACCTCCTCAAAAGTGGTTTTTAAAAAGCACGCAGCGCCACCACTTCCAGTCGCTCTAGTGAGGATTGGGGTGTGGAACTACGCTAAAGTAGTCCGCCCCAATCCACTTTGCAGTGTAGACGACCTTCATCAGAGGTTGCGCTACACCGTTTTATTACCCCTGTGTGGAAAGGGCCTTTGTTTCATTCATTACTTTAAAAGAAAGATTTTAGAGCTAGAGTGGTCAACTGTGAGACCAGGGACACATGAGTTGCCAATAAGACCTTGAGGGCCTCATATCTCTGTACTATCCTCTTTATTCTTTTTTAAAAACATTGTTTGGGATAATGTTTTAAATGTTTAAAAAAATGCTTCTATGTTTTCCAGCAGCTGAGGGACAATTTCCCCATGATTTTTGCCTAGTCTGGGTTGTTTTAGTCCCAAGAGAGGACTTTTGTTCAACAAGGGAGTAAACCAGAAGTTGACTGAAAGGCATTTTTGGTTTAATTTTTGTTGTAGTTGTGGTAGTAGTGACTGTGGTTTTGGTGTGCTGAGACAATCTTACATATGGCCTTAAGCAACATGTAGCCCGCAGACCAGACTTTGCCAAGCCCTGCCTGAAAAGTACATATCACACGCACCCATGCCTATTTGTGTCAGATTTGCCATGTTTTCACCCAATACGTCAAACAAACAAAGAGGCAAACTAGTGAAGCTTATTTCCACCTTCTAAACAACAGAAAAGGCACCCTAGTGTTCAGAAAATGAGGCAAAATAAACCTAGTTCTCACCTGAGTCAGAATGAGATGTTATTTGCAGCTGTCAAGCTGAGGCAGCCTCCTATGTGTGATGCATGGGGTTGGGCTCAGAGTTATTTCCCCCCTATATATCTACTTCTGGTGAGATACTTCTGGGAGTGCCGCTAAGTATTCTATGTCTCAAATAAAACAGAAGTATTGTTATGGGGAGATGAGGGGATTTGCCCCAGATAAGAATCCAGCTTCCCAACAAAATGTTTTTTGGTCCCCAAATTTCTAACATTGTAGAGAGTGAGACACTTAAAATCATTCATATCTGCAGCTCTGACGTTCACTCGGTTGACGTTTCCTTGGTAACTTTGGTTGCCCCTTTTCTTTGAGTGCTTATACTCTATATCTAATAGCAAAAGATAAGTTTTATGTTACTGTGATGCTAGAAATTTGGATACTGAAGTAAAATTAAATTGGGGCAAAATTTTTATTTTGGGGGAAATACCCCCATTCCCCCCATAAGTAAATCTCTGATGAAGCCACTGGAGCATAATTGCATTTACAGAGGGATGCCGTATATTTTTATCTTATTGATACTTGCACTGGAAACAAGGCGATCTCCTCCGTTTCCTTCCATCCATCACTTTATTTATACCCCAACTTTCTCCTGGGCTGGGGTTCAAGGTAGCTTACAAAAAGACAGAATACAATAAAACATATCCAGTTAAAAACATATAGAATAAAAACAGTATTAAATAACAACAAATTAAAACTAATTAAAATCTTATTTTAAAAGAGAGATTAAAAACAGTACAGCACCATAAAAATCTCTTTATTGTTCAAGCGGTTTCCAAAGGCTTGCTGAAAAAGAGATAACTTAGTCTACCACCAAATGAAAACAATGAAGGAGCCATCCTAGTTTTGCTAGAGAGGGACTTCCAAAGTGTGGGAGCAGTCACAGAGAAAGACTTTTCCTGAGTTCCTACTAACCATGTCTGTGAAGATGACAGACTTTACAGCTCAGGCAGACTCATATGGGAAGATAAAGTACCTCAAATAGCCTGGGCTGTATAGACTTTATAGATCAAAACCAGCTCTTTGAATTGTGCCCGGAAACACATCGACAGCTAGTGGAGCTGTTGCAACAAAGGAATTATGTGCTTTCTGTAACCAGCACCTGCAAGCAATCTGGCTGCAGCTCTTTGCAGCTGAAGTTTCTGAACATTCTTCAAAGGCAGCCCCATGTAGAGTGCATTACAGCAATCCATTTGGGATATCATTAAGGACCTTCTCGCACTACACTGTTATAGTGTTATTATTTCACTTTCAATATCCTATGGAATCTGAAGGTTTGCAGTTTAGGAAGGGTCATTTAGAATTATCAGCCAGGGAGTTCTTTGGCCTCATCAGTAAACTACAAATCCCAGAATTCCACGAGATGTTGAAAGTAGAATAATAGCATTATAACAGGGTAGGGCAGAAAGGCCCTGAGTCATGTGTCACCACAGCCAAGGCCTTTTTTGCATTGAGGCTTCTCGCGCGAGCGGGGAAGGGCAGCTTGCACGAGAAGGCTCCTCCGGGAGGCTGCCGCTTCCCCCTCGTTCCTTCCACAGGCGAAGGAACGAGGGGAGCGGCAGCCTCCCGGAGGAGCCTTCTCGCGCGAGCCGCCCTCCCCCACTCGCGCGAAGCAGGAGGCTGTCGCGTCCGTCTCCCCCCACTCACGCGAAGCAGGAGGCTGTCGCATCCGTCCCCCCTGCTCGCGCGAAGCAGGAGGCTGTCGCGTCCGTCCCCCCTGCTCGCGCGAAGCAGGAGGCTGTCGCGTCCGTCCCCCCTGCTCGCGCGAAGCAGGAGGCTGTCGCGTCCGTTGCGCTAGCGCCCCGCCCCGCCCCTTCCTTCCGCAGGGGCGGAGGGAAGGAAGCTCAACCCGGCCGCCTCCCCGACGCTCCGCACAGGAGGTAAGTGCGCGTGGGTGCCGTGAGCATTGCACAAGCGCGGGTGATTTTTGCTTTGAGGCGAAGATCAAAAAACCCGCGATCACGCCGCTGCAGCCCCATGAGCGCAGCGGAAGTGGGAGTGCATCATGCAGAGCGACGCTCCCACTCCCATGAGGCTCAGGGGGCTCTCGCGCGACAGAAAGCCCGTGCGAAAAGGGCCCAAGTCAAGAGTCCAAGGAAATAGAGCAGCTGGTGCACTAGCTTTAACTGTGCAAATGCATTCCTGGGCCATTTCCACACTAGACCATTATAGTGCTATTATTCCACTTTCAACATCCTACAGAATCCTGGTGTTTGCCTTAGGCCCCTCCCTAAATGGCAAACCCCAGGATTCCATAGGATGTTGAAAGTGGAATAATAGCGCTATAACAGGCTAGTGCAGAGAGAATCCTGGTCACTGCAGAAACCTAAACTTCCAACACCAAAACTGAATTCTGGTTTATATTCAACCTGCAGACCTATAACTTCAGAGGGAGTGTAACCCCATCCAACACAGGCTGCATCCCTGTTCCCAGATCTGCTTTATGATTGACCAGGAATGTCTCTGCTTTTCTGGATTGGGCTTCAAATTGTTTGCCCGCATCCAGTACATCACAGCTGCCAGGTATCACTTTAGCACAGAACTAGCTTCCTCTGAGTTCGGTGGAAAAGAGAAATAAAGCTGGGTATCCTCAGCATACTGGTGACACTTTATCCCAAAACTCCAGACAACCTCTCCCAGTGGCTTAATGTATATGTCAAATAGCATAGGGGACAAAACAGAGCCCTTGGCATCACACAGGCCAACGTACACAAAACTCATGTTTGAAGCAGCTAACCTGACAACACTGATTCTCCTTTTCACTTGCAGTGGCACCAGAGGTTTTTG
Organism: Ctenosaura bakeri; assembly: GCA_948474755.1. Lineage (NCBI taxonomy): Eukaryota > Metazoa > Chordata > Lepidosauria > Squamata > Iguanidae > Ctenosaura > Ctenosaura bakeri. The sequence goes on from CAOLHI010005637.1 coordinate 52,644, forward strand.
GTTTTTTTTTTCATTTGGGTAAAATGGAGGAAGGCAGAAAGGACAAGATAACTCCTAAAAAATTTATTATTCAGTCCAACTCACCAGACTTTCTAGTGCAGCCCATGATCTCAATTTAGCTCAGTGCCTTGCAGGTGGCTCATCAGTTCCTTCTTAGCTGCACAACATCCCATGGAAAAGAATCACATAAGTAGCCCCACTGCAAGTGAAAAAGAGAGTTAGTCGGTGAGGTTTTGTGTGTGTATATGTGTGTGTTGCTATGTCAGGTTGTAAAGACAAGGAAAAAGCTGTCATGTTCCAGTTGTTATTGACTAATTATGAATTGAAAGTTTGCAACTACAAGGTGAGTTACTTCAAACAGCAGCACAGAGTACAAACTTGGGCCATTTCTGCCCTATGCTGTTACAGTGCTATTATTGCACTTTCAACATCCTGTGGAATTCTGGGGTTTGTAGTTTCCTGAGGCCAAAGAGCTCTCTGGCTGAGAATTCTAAATGCCCCTCCCTAAACTGCAAAGCCCACGATTCCACAGAATGTTGAAAGTGGAGTAATAGCACTGTAACAGTGTAGGGCAGAAATGGCTTTGGACTGGCTAGGTTGAAGTGAGCTATGAGAGATGGTTAGAGGAAGAAAGGTTATTTCTCTGCCCACTTTAGGATAGGATTTAGAATAATTGTCTGAGAGGCCACTTCCACATGGGTTTTTTTAAACGGGGCAGACCATCCCCCAGGGACGATGTCTGCACCTGGGACCAGACTGGGTTGGACCTACTTAACGTAGATCCACAGTCCAGCCTGCTCCCGAATGATCCCAAGTGGTCGTTCAGCATGCTTTTGAAAGACCGCTAAAAACAGGTCTTTCAAAAGCATGGAGCGCACCACTGCGAGCCTGCTTCCATATGCAGATTAGCAGGCTCGCATTGGTGCGAGCCTGCGATCTACTGGGGGTGGGCTTTAGGCTGGAGTGCTTCAGCAGTTGGTCAAGACCCTCAACCAACTGGAAGCCGCCATTTTCATCCCCGGAGCAGTGCGGAGCAGCGGCCACGGACTGCTCCGGAGAAGTGTGGACCGGACTGGGGAGCCCAAAAGTCCGGTGAGTAGCATCACAGGGCGATTCCCTTGCCCCGTGCGGAAATGGCCAGAGAGAAAGAAATGTGAAATGAAGAATAATTGGATGAGTTACTGATTCCGTACACCTGCCCAAAGAATCTGTGTACAGTGCACATGGAAGCCATATAGGCCCCTTCCACACCCTACCTTATATTGTTGTCCTCTGGTGGTGATCCTGGCAGTAGCTCTGCTGGGAAGGGAGCATGACAGGAGCACTCCCCTCCACACTGGCTGGGTCCCTGCTGAAAGAAGTGCGATGGACAAGCCTTTTCCTTCCGCTATGCATCCAGGCACTTTCCCAGGCTGTGCCAGGGCAGGACATGCCTCCACTGTGTTTTCAGCACTTCCACAGGCCAGATAAGTGCGGGATGGTTGCATGATCATGGGTCATTGATGAAGAAAACCCATCAATGATTTGCTCCATGATTGCATCGCCTGCTGATGGGAGAAGGACACGACTATAATGACATAATGCAGAAGCGTCGTTGAAGTCCTGCTCCTCTCCCATCCCCACACCGGGATAGGAGGCTCCTGCAGAAAGGGCCATAGTCTGCTATGCTGTGCCTATGGTAGTGGTGAGCAGTCCAGGCAGTTGGTCTACTCAGAATTATGATATTCAGAGATGAGGAGAATGAGAGAGCATTTTCCTTTATTTTTCAATTGCAAAATAGTAACAGTAACAGCAACATATAAGTAACAATTAATCCAGCAAGTTACTTTCTCAACTACAGTAACAGTAATAATGTCAGTGACCTGTTGGGTGATCAGAGTAATGAGGAACATAACTGCCTCATTTAAAAAGTGAGATTCTAAGCTATATTTCCTGCTGCTTCTAAATTCGGGGTGGGGGGGACTTTACTCAGAAACCACTTAGTTCCTCTTGTTCCTTTTCATACTAACCTGAGTTCTTCTGCCTTCCATTCTGTCCTCAAGTACCTGATCCACCATCAATCTTTTCTCTTCCTCTTGTTTTTAACCAATGTCCACAGGTTGGCCTGGGAAGTCAAAGTTATCTACTTGTTTGTTCGTTTTGCTCTGCACTGCAGCAAAAGTACTGTCTCTTAGCTTACAGCTGCATGGCTGTACAGATAATGTTATAATGTTTTCCACGGTAGGCTATTGCATCCTACATAAGTTGATGGATAGATAGACAGACATACTATACATTCAGGGCTGGAATTTGAATAAAGAGCCTTTAAAATTTGTGATTCTTGTCCAAAAGAGAGCAAAAAAAAAAACCACATTCTTGAATACAGAGGATCATAAGTCGCTCATGCGCCTCCCTTTCCTTCCATACTGAGAATTAAAAATGGAAGGAAATGTGTTTGCCTCTTGAGCTTCTAAAGTTACCACAAATTATCCTTCTCCAAAATAGAAAGACATCGTCAAACCTGGATTTTACTACATCTATTAATCATAATCATAACTGAAGAGAAGAAGAAATATTTTCCCTATTTTTTTTTGTGGGGGGAGCGTGGAGTTGTTCATGAGAAAAGATGATTTCTATTCATTAAATTCAGTTCTCTTCTTTGTTAAGATTCCCCCAAGAGGGTTATGCAATGCATATCTGAAAACCAAGAAGGCCCCAAACATTTTGATAAATTGTGACTTAGGTCCTCTCTGCCTTACACAGTTATAGTGCTATTATTCCACTTTCAACCTCCCGTGGAATGCTGGGGTTTTGGAATTTGGAATGCTGGAATTCTCAGCCAGGGAGCTCTTTGGCCTCAGTAAAGTACAAACCTCAGAATTCCACAGAAGGTTAAAAGTGGAATAATAGCACCATAACAGTGAAGTGCAGAAATGCCCTTACAGAATAGTTTGGTCTTAGCTTAGGGTTCATTGACACTGCTTTTTTCAGGTTAAAAAGGACAGATACTTTTTAGAGGAAGCAGTACAGAGCTAGCGGTCACTCAGTGGAGTGCCAATGGTGCTAACATCACTTCACCATCACCTACAACCTCTTTCACGTATAGGATTTCCATTGAACACATTGAGCATCTGAAAACAAGACCAGTGCAGAAATAGCCTTTTCTCTACCATTTTATAGGAAAATATTTCAACAACCCTTTCTTCCTTCCTCTAGGATAAAAATTAAACCTAATTCAAGGTGGTTGCAAAGAATAAGGGGAAGTGGGCAAACTATTAAGGAACGACCATCTGATTAAGTGTAATTTATCACAATCTAAGCAAATGGACAATGTATTGGTTTATTACAGACAATGTATTTAGATCTGCCCTGCCCTTGTAAGCCCACCTGGCTTCCTCTTAGTATCAAATTTAAAACATGGCTTTTTATTCAAGTACTTAGTGTTTAATCTTTAGGACAATGGTAACTGGTTTCTAACTCTTTAAAGTTATTGTAATTATTCCATTGCTTAATTTGTCTGTACACTGTTTTAGTTATACCCATTCTTATATTTTAATGATTTTAACCTGTTTATTTAAACGTGAACTGTTTAAATTGATTTTTTCTGTATACTGTCCTCAGATTTTGTAGTATAGGATAGGATAGAAATATTTTATGAAATAAATTTTTAAAAATTACCATAAGAATGCCGTCTGATCGTAATCATATACAAGTAGTCCTGAGTTAGGGCAAAAAAGGGGAAAATGTGTTGTACAATGCTGTTGGGAATTAAAACTGGCACCATAGTGTGGCAAAACAAGGCTCAGTCAGCTGAATAGGAATATAATTATTTCCTAATTTTCTTATCGAAAGAAGCAAGACATAATTTTAGCAATTTTCTCCTTGCTGAAAGGATTTTGGGACAATTCACATTTCAGGACTTTTAACAAAATGTGTGGGTGATTGTTTCCTGAAACCAGTATTTTTTTGCACAGGAAACAACATTTTCCACCTTATTTTTCTGTGCAGAAAATGGTCTTTCCTGCACAGAAAACAATCATTTGCAAATTTTCCATAGAATAAATCCTATACTGTGAAGATTATTATCAGTCCTGAATTCTTCTCATCAGGTTTCTCAACAATCAATATTTTTTTAAATATATATATATAATAAAAATATATAATTAGTTTGAATACTCTCCCTATCCCCTACAGTTGAGCAATAGGAATGTATTCTCTTTCTTTCTTTTAAAGTGGGAACAATGGCAGGATGATATGTAACCTCAGGGATGTTAGCACCAGATGTGATTGGCTCCATGGGAATTGTGATGCCATTACATTCACATGATCTGTGATTGAATGCAGTGCAGTGAAATGCTCTCTCTCTCTCTCTCTCTCTCTCTCTCTCTATATATATATATATATATATATATATATATGAATGAAATTTAGTGTGGACACTTCCATGTGTCTAAACCCCATCTGTCCTCCCTGCAATATTTCCAATGAGGACAGAAATGTCTGAAAAACTGGGCAGTGTCAATGTGATTCCTTTTCCTGGATCAAATAGGCAGGCCAAGAAGAATACATACTGTTGAGATACTTTTAAAGTGTGCTACAAGAATGCATCAGGCAAACAGCATTCAACACTGTAGTTATTTTACAAAAAAAAGGGAGGAGCTGAAATTTATTTGCATATTTATTTTAATTATTATTTGTTGAAATAAAGGGACATCAAAGCATAACTTCATAATATTTCTAGGCTCTACAGTTCTGTTATTCTGATATTGAGTCATAATAAAAGTAATTAAATTCATGCAATAAAATGAGATCAGCTGAAAAAATCTACTGGAAAATATGTACCTTTTTAAAAAGTAAAATGACTCATAATCTTATGCATACAATTTTCTGAAGTACTTGTACAATTGAGTTTTGTTGAAAATTCTGCATCATTTGACTCAATACTGCAGTGCAAATACAGTTGTATCCTAAAATATCAGTAAAGGGGGTCGGTATTTATTAAAAGTGGCTTCTTGAAGGCCTTTGTTGCAGTAACCAAACACCAGTTGCTATCTAATTCCCAGCGGGAGTGTTCATTTCTCATATACCACTGCTGTGTTCACTAATCTTATTCACTGTGTCAGAAAAAAAAAAAAAAAACCAGAAAAGAGAATATTCTCTGATTTCACTCTTCCATAATGTTCTTGCAGCCTGTCCCAAAGGTGTTAAAGGAACTGTACAGGAGAAGAACTACCATGATATCTGCTACTACTATGGATACAAAGGGCCAAATGAGTAATCAAAATATGGGTCACATTTCATTGAATCAACAGGGTTTCCTTCTATATAAATATCAAGAATCAGACTGTAAGTATTCTGCCTACACTATGTTTAAGTTTCACATATATGTCTGAACTCCATGTTTTATGCCTTTTTCAAAGGAAAAAGGTTTCTATATGGCCAAATGTTATACAGATATGGATATTTCAGTTTCAGTATCTTCCTTCTTTTCCATATCCACTTACAGAATTATTGACTTGAACATCAAGCTTTGCTTATGCAAATTCAAAATTACTGCCACCTTTATTTTTTTAATAATTTTATTAAAGTTCCATCATATAAAACAAACACATGTAATTGTAAATATCATTGAATTATTTCTGCTTATCTTCCATCCCTCACTAGATTTCAATTTTTTCTATATAATCAACATGTTAACATTAAAGGTACCACACTATCAAATGGTAATATTTCATGCTAGATCCTGCAATACATCAGACACAGTATATTATAACATAATATCCTTCCTTTCACCCAGTTGCATCTTCTTAATATACAGTCTATACTATTTTACATTAAGCTTTGTCATCTGATAATCCCCAGCAATTACCCGACGCTATTTGCCATTCTTCCTTTATCTCTTCATCTGATTTCCCCTTTAACCTCTGAGAGACTATATCTGCATTTCTGTTTTCAATAAAAGTTGCCCACCATTGATCAATTGTGGGAATTTGCTGAATTTTCCAAAGTCTTGAAAACTCAATTCGAGCTGTTGTAATCATATACAATATTATCCGCCAATATTTCTTTTGAACAGTAACATCAATCATATGTGTCATATTCAACAAATATATTTCTGGTGTTTTATCAAATTGAACCTTCAATATTGAACAAATCTTATTATGTATTTCTCCCCAATATTTCTTTGCTTTAGGACATGACTACCACATGTGAAACATTGTACTGACTTCTTTTTGACATTTCCAACACTGCCCTGTTCCTGTTTTGTAAAATCTCGTTAGTTTTTCTGGTGTCATGTACCATCTATGAAACATCTTGTAATAATTTTCTTTTAAATTTTGGGCAACTGTAAATTTCTGTGTTCTTTTCCAATTCTGTTCCCAAGACTCTAACTGAACTGAATGTCCCACATTTTGAGCCTATGTAGTCATTGAAGACTTAATTGTTTCCTCTTCCCTCTCTTGCTATAACAATTCCTGATATATACGAGATAATAAATGTGGGGGGTTTCAGATAGCCATTTTATCAGTCCTTCCTTCTCTTTTTGTTCAATTCTGTAAGTTTTTACATCCATCTGAAATCTTTCGGTTAGTTGTCTGTAGGGGAACCAATTTAAGATTTCTCCTTCTTCTTCCATTTTTTCTCTTTTTTTAATCTTAGTTATATTTCCAGCTGACTTTTCTATCATGTCCTCATATCTAAGCCATTTTTCTGTTTCCTTCCATCTTCCAAAAAAAGCCTCTTGAGGGGACACCCATGATGGGAGCTGCCTAATGTTTTTAGTCTTATATTCATTCCATATTTTCAATAATGATTTTCTTAAAAAGTGATGCGACAATTCTTTGTCAATCTCTGCTTTATTATAAAACATATAGGCATGCCACCCCATTCTTAAGTCCACTCCTTCAAGTGCAAGCATTCTTGTTTTTTGTAGACTCACTCAGTCTTTTATCCAAGTCATTGCCACTGCCTTGCAATATATATAAAAGTCCGGTAGTCCCAGTCCTCCTCTTAATGTTACATCAGTCATAGTATTCCATTTAATCCTAGGTTTGTTTCCTTGCCATATACATTTAGATAACTCTCGCTTCCATTGTGTAAAAGGCTTACTATTCGCAATAACAGGGAGATTTTGAAAAAGAAAGTTCATTTTCGGAAGTACATTCATTTTTACAGCTGCTATTTTGCCCATTAATGACATCTGCATACGTGACCAGTTTTCCAAGTCCTTTGTTATTTCTTTCCATTTTTTTTTCATAACTATTTTGAAATAGTTCATTGTTTCTCTTGGCAATCCAGACCCCTAGATATTTTGCCTTCTGTCCTTTATTAAATCCTGTTTTATGTGTTAATTCCTTTTCTTCTTTATCGCTTATGTTCTTTGTTAACAAAATTGTTTTTTCCTTGTTAATCTTAAAACCGGAGAATTCACCATATAGCTGTAATGTTTCAATCAGATATTTTATACTACCAAATGGGTCATCCAAAAACAGCACCAGATCATCGGCGAAAGCTTTAAGTTTGCATTGGTATTTTTTAATCTGGACTCCTCTGATAGCTTCGTCTCCTCTTATTGTATTATTAAGTATTTCCAGAGTCAAAAAGAATAATAAAGGAGACAGACGACATCCCTGTCTTGTCCCTCTTTGTAACTCAATCCATTTCATTTTTTTCTCCATTAACCACTAAACGAGCTTCTTGCTGATTGTATATCGCTTCAATCCATGAAGTAAATTTATTTCCGACTTCTGGTTTTTTAACTACCATCTTCAAAAAGGCCCAATTAATCATATCAAAGGCTTTCTCCGCATCCACAAATATCATTGCCAATTTACGTTTGTTATGTTTTTCATAATGTTCAATTATATTAAACACCATTCTAGTATTGTCTTTCAAAAATATCTTCAGGAGAAAGCCATTTTGATCTTCATGTATGATATCTTGTAGAGCCCTTTTGAGCCTCTCAGCTAAAATTGCAGCAAAAATTTTGTAGTCTGTATTTAAAAGTGAAATTGGTCTATAATTCTTAACATCAGTTAAGTCTCTGCCTTCATTTGGGATCAAAACCACATTAGCTTCTTTCCAGGTATCTGGTATGCCAACATTTAGTATTTCATTTATTGTATTTTATAAAGGTATTGATAATTCATGCTCAAAAATTTTGTAATATCTCGCGGTAAAGCCGTCTGGTCCAGGACCTTTATCATTCTTTAAATTCCTGATGGCTTCAAATATCTCCATCATTGAAATTGGTTTATTTAAAGCTGTTCTATGCTTTTCTGAAAATCTAATTTTGCACATTTTGCACATTTTTTCCAAATAGTCATTTATTTCATGTTCTTTTTTCAATGCTAAACTCTTACCCAGCAGCTTTCTATAGTATTTATAAAATGCTTGTTTTATCTCTTCCTGTTTTGTAATTCTTTCCTCGCCAATTTTTAGCTCGGTTATGATGTTTCTTGTCCTTCTTTTATGCAATATGTTAGCCAGTAACTTAGAAGGTTTATTAGCCTGTTCAAAAAAATTAGACTTCCTTCTCCATATCTGTTGTTCAGTTTCATTCAGATGTAATTGATTTAACTCAGCTTGATATATCTTCATCTGTAGTCTAATCCTATTATCTGATGGGTTTTTCCTCATTTGTTTTTCAATCTCCTTCATTTTTTCTAAAAAATTTTGCTCAAGATGTCTCTTTCCTTTTCTTATTTCGGCGGACCATAACTGCCACCTTTATACTCTACTGTTGTGAAGAAACAATTGACATAAGTCATTTATGCCAACTGAACAAAGTAGTGGAGTTTTCCATTGTACACATAGGAACTGGAGGAACACTTATTCTAAATGAAACAAAACAGTGTTGAACATCTCGTATACCATGATCTGCATCAGAATCAGCCTTTGAAACAGAGAAGGGCAAAGCATGGTCCTCTACATATTGTAGGACCACAACATCCAGCACTCTTCACCCTATGCTATGCTGATTCAGGCTGATGGGAGATGTGGTCCAGCAAAGTTTGGGAATATGGCCCATCTCTGCTTTGGACATTTCTGAAT
>CAOLHI010005638.1:0-61334 GCA_948474755.1 Ctenosaura bakeri
TTTCTGAACATGAAAATGTCATTGCTTTTATCGCCAACGTGCTTATCCTGCTCCCTTTATTTGTTTTTAGTGGCTTTATTTGGATAAGGCTGTCTTCTGTATTTTCTTCCAGAAATAAAAATGCAAAACTTTCCATATATTACTTGGTAAGGGAACCCAGAGATGAGTGCACTCGACATATCGTCTAGTAAAGACCAGGTATGTAAATCTTCATTTATTTCATGCATGCAAGAATGGATAATTTTATTTTTTTATTCTCTCCACTGGATAAGATCACGAGAATCTATGCATTTTTAATAAGTTTGCACTTTGGGATATTTTGCAAAAAAGTTTGCATAGAAAACAGTATATTTTCTGCCAAAAAAAAAAAAAAGTTTTACATAGAAAACAGTGTATTTCCTACAAAGAATGCTGTTTATGTGGGGGAAGTTGGATTTTGTTTTTCAAAAAATACTCAAAGGTCTGCACAAATCAATTTTTCACAAGTCCAGAAACACGAAAAATCTTGCAGTGGTTGACCTTTTTTTTCCTTGATAGCCTGTCTCAGGGTATCAAGAGAATGTTTTTTTTCAAGGACATGGAAATATTTAAGTACAGCCTTGGTCAAGATGAGGAGACATGCATTAAGAACTCATACTGAAAGATGAGACAACAATAGAGCAATTCCATTAATTGGGGAGGGGAGGGTCCACCATGGATGAATGATCACTTCCTAAACCCTACTGGGCTTATGCTGGCAAGGGCAGAAGGTGGGAAGGGCACTTCGTATTTTCCTCATTTCCCCTTTTTCACTCACTACTTAAAAAAAACAAAAACAAACCTGCATATATCTACATTGATGATGCCACCACCAGTGCTGGCATTTCCCCCTATCTGTGGAACATAACTTTGGTTGAGTGGGAGAATACATTAGATCCAGCAGATTCAATGTATCTATTGAATGGTCTGACTTTCCCTCAGAATGCTCCCATTTTTGTCCTTACTGCCACTGGAATAGCAGCCAAGATGGCAGAGATTTCCATCAGTGGACCTTCTTAGTGGATCTTCCACCCTCCCAGAGTAGATTGACCCTTTCCATCGAAGGGACCATAAAGCTATGTCTTAAATGGTTCTAATATTGTTTTAAATATCCCATTGCAGTCCTATCTAAGAACTATTTCTTGAATTACTTTCATAAGACAGGGCAAAAATGTGCAGAACATCAGAATACCCCAAGGCTTGTTTTACATGCATCTTTTCTTCACAGTAATAAGAAGGGGCTTTGGGTGTGCGTCAAGAAGATACAGGTCTTGGAGACCAATATCTTGGAAAAGTCACAGTCTGTATGTTCATGAGTCATTGACATTTGTTCAGTGCTGTAGCACCTTTTAGACAGACTTGAATCTTGGCGGGTTTTTGAATATTTATTTCCAGCAATATAGCTTCTAGTGAGCTATAACACCCACAGCAGGACAAAATTCAGGAACAGACGACTGTTGCTTTTCAGTTACCTTAGAATCACAAGGGTCAGAAGAAATGAAGTATTTTGCAATCTGTGATTATTCTAACATGATCGTTCCGCTTTGTAAAGGAAAGGCGATTGTTTATCAGAATTTAGTCACAATTCATGGTGCTCCATAGGAAGGTTGACTCATCTTTGTTTATTAAAAAAAAAGTCCAGTAATTGAATCAGTCTACTTATTTGCAAAAAGTGCAGCACTGAAAAGCATAATTTTTGATTTCCAGCTACAAACCCCACAGAGACAACACAGTTCTCTCCTGTGTAATCTCTTTGCAATCAATTTTCTTAATTATGTGCTATTAATGTTACAGCTGTGCTACAGAGTACAAGCTAGAAAAAAAATGAATCAGGTAATGGTTTTGGAAACAACATTGGGCTCTCAAACAACTCATTGGATCAGTTTGAAAAAAAATGTTTCTTACCATGCTGAGCCAAAACTGGGCCACGGGCCAGGATGATAATGATATGTTTCATATAACTGTTACCAAACTTCCCCTCTAAAAGGAATAATTGAAGGCAATTTTTGACCTTTTGCAAAAGGGTGTGAAACCTGTTTAGAATGAGAGGTGAGTGGGGGAAAGAGGGAAGATGTCCCATGAATAGCGCCATACATCTCCTTGAAATGATGTAAGGGAGAAAAAAATCCATCAGAATGCAGACACACTTGAAAGCCAAGGTCCTCTATACTTTTGGTGTAGTATAAATATATGCTAGTGTACATAAGCTGCAACCAAAATGTGCACTGGACACCACAGTGTTGAGTTCATCCATTGTACAATGGTCATTTAGTCCCTTGCCCACCAAATCAAAAAGAAAGAGAGGATGGTGAACATGCTTGAGGAATGACTGGCTGCCGTAGGGGCTGCTCTTAGATAACCTCTGAGAAGCCACAACTTCTTGCTCTATGATTTTTATGTTAATAATGTGCCAGCAGCATTCTGGCTCCAGATCATCAACCAAATGCAACATCTGAATGCAGCTGTGATTTATCTGAATTGTAATGACTGCAGTTTGAATCAACACTCTAGTGCAAGGGAGTGTCAGCCTGCTTGCTTTAGCAAAGGGGGGTGCTTTCTCCCCATCCCAGCTGGTGGGAGATTTTGCAAATAATGATTTGCAAAATGTGAAAACAGAGGTAACAGATGGGGAGATAAAGGTTTTGTGCAAATATTTTCTTGGCATATGGTGTATTTATTTATTTATTTGTTTATTTAATTTATATCCTGCCTTTCTCCCAACATGGGATCCAAGCTGTTTTAAAAGCACAATACAACTAAAAAACTGTTAATACAAGTTAAAACGCAATTAAACTATATTTCTATTTTTTTAAAAACAAAAGTATCAAAAGATATTTGAAAACATAATAAAATAAAATAACCCTTCAGTGGAGACAACTCTTTCTTGTCCCACCACACGTTAGCAATGTTATCATGAGTGTGTCAACAGCAATTATGTCTATTCCAAATGGTCACTATGCTTATTTTGCACAAGGCATGCTTCAAGTGAATTCTCAGACTGCATTTTTAAAAGTAGTCATACTCTCTTTTTTATCTGTTTTAACCCCTCTGTAAACATATGTGCATACCTCCCAGCTGAGAATAATAATTCATGCATCTGATAATGTGGAATCTAGTCCCACAAAATCTTGTTGGGCAATCCATTTGTTTTATCGGAAGGGTTGTCATTTGGAAGATGGAGAACAGCAAGTTTTCTGATGGTCCAGCGATTAGGACCAAAACCAATGGATTCATATTGCAAGAAAGGATCTTCAAACTTCAGGAGTAATTCCTTAAAAGTAAGAACTTTCTGACTGTGGAACAGATTATCTGGAAAGATGGTAGGCTCTACTTCATTGGGGCTTTTTAAATAGAGATTGGAGGCACTGGCAGGGGACACCTTATACTTTGTTGAGGAATTCTTAGAGTTCCACTGTTAAGGAATGCTGTTCTACCCTTGCTACAGCCCTTTCCACTTTTTCTCTGCATCACCATGACAGTTTTCCAAAACGACAGCTTCAACTTTTAGAGTTCTAGAGTTGTATGATTTTTTAGGGTATTACAGGACTCTCTGTTCTCCATCATGACAGTTGTTTAATAATTGATACCAGTAGCTCTTCATAACAGTCTTGTCCACAAATTCCTTTTAATGCATGTTTGACATTCCAAAGGATTCTACACATGTGTTGACTCCAAAAAGAACATGAAACACGGTCTCCTAAAGAAATCTCTGAATTTTTTAAGGTTTCTCTGACAAATACTGTTACAAAATTCTTTTTCTTTCTTTACTGGTTTGGTTTGGACTATCTCATTGAGTTACAGCACAGATCTTCTACTATTTGTCCAGAATTGTAACATGAGAGGGCAGGTATCTGAAGGACAGTTTAAATACACACCCTAGGGGTTTGTTGTTGTTATTGTTGTTGTTTGGCATCTGCACAATTTGTTCTGGGTTTCTAATTAGGCCCTATAATACAAAATTGGAAACCTCTTGAGGAAGAACATTGTTTCTGCTAGATAACTGACCATAAAAATTGCACAACTAGTTATGAGACCTACCTGATTTCCCTTTGTGATGTAGAGTGAAGGAACAGAAAAGAAATTAGTGTAGTGTCAAATGACCTTTCTTACACTATTATAGCATATGAAATCATTCATCCTGTATGGTATAGAAAATTGCCTGGCAATAGCTTGCCAGGGCTTCCAATGCTACTTGGAGGTCTGCAGGACTGAATCTGTTTAATGCAAAACACGCGCTCTATAGGCCACTGATGAGAATCATGGAGTCTTGGAGATGCTGTTTGACTTTAATTCCAGCCAGCCCTAGCCACCATAGCCAAGGCTGAGGAATGCTGAGAGATGCAGTGTTGGTGACTGCTGTTTTACCCCTACTACAGACTTTTCCCAAAGACCCTACTCCTATATCATCACAACAGGTCATGGTAATAAATGGTGCTCCACGCTGTGTAAGCAGCAGCATTCTAGTCAGAGGAAAGTACTGCTATTGCTGACCTGGCAGTAACCAGGTGATAGCATAAAGCTTCAGACTCTTGCCTGAACCCTGAGGTCCAAGCAATGCACCATAATCCTTAAGACCAAGGCCATTTCCACACTACATTGTTATAGAACTATTATTCTACTTTCAACATTGTATGGAATTCTGGGGTTTGCAGTTCAGGGAGGGGTTTGTAGAATTCTCAGCCAGAGAGCTCTTTGTCCTCAAGAAACTACAAACCCCAGAATTCCACAGGATGTTGAAAGTGGAATAATAGCACTATAACAGTGTAGTGCAGAAATGGCCTTAGACTACAGAATTCCATATTTTCAAGTTACCTGTCAACCTATAGCAACCCCATGAATTTCATAGGCCCCTCCAAGGCAAGGAGCAGCCAGAGGTAGTATTGACAGCTCTCTCCTCTGAAACACAATCCACAACACTCTTAGCAACTTTAAGAATATAAGAAGAATGCTTTCTAATCCACCATTTTGGATATGCTACAGTAGCTAGCTTGGTGTCTGATTCTTTTAAGCTTCTTTGAAGATTTTGTTTTAACAAGAACAAAACGAAACAAAAATTAGATGAAATTATTTGCATCTGTCATTGTAACTACTTTGTAACTACAGTGAGTACACTAGATGCAATCCAGGCAAAATGAAGCACTTTTAACGCTCAGTGCATGTTAAGAGGGAAGATAAGGATATGCTTAAATCTACCCAGCTAAAGGCAATGCAACTTAGAATTCCTGAACTCTGGGAAGGGGAAACCTACTGCAGAACCCTATTCGACATGCTCATTCAAGATGAAAAATCCAGTGAAAGGAATGAGATCCTCTCCAATGCTTCATAATCATTTGCTCATGATAAATGTCATATCAACAGTTCGTCTTTGAAAGATACATTTTCCATCCTTTCTTGGGCTGTTTCTGCATTAGACTGTTATAGTGCTCTTATTCCACTTTCTTCTATATATAGATATATATATAGATATATATATAGATATATTAAGATTAACAACAAATTATAAACATCTCAACAAATTACAATATTTACATTATCAATAACCTTAAATTCTTCACACAAACAATAGAAAGAAATATTCCTCGTTTTTCATTATCTCTTTCACTTCCTACTTTCTTTGACTCAGTTCTTTACATTACGTTACAATCATTCTCTTCAAACATTTATCTTCCCCATTAACCATATTTTAAATGTACCGTACCTTTCACTCTCCTATCTTTACTACCTTTTATCTTACCCTAGTTCTTTCATTACCCATTACTCTTATTCCACTTTCAACCTGCAATGGAATCCTGGGGTTTGCAGGTTAAAGAGGGGCCTTTAAGATGCTCAGCCAGAGAGCTCTTTGGCCTCAGGAAACTACAAATCACAGAATTCCACAGGAGGTTGAAAGCGGAATAATAGCACTATAATAGTACAGTGCAGAAATGACCTTAGTCAGTGTAATATGGATCTCTCGTGAAACTGACACTTCCCAAGAAATCAACTACAAGGAACTGCAGGGATAAGGAAGATCACATGTGCTGCCCATCTTTCCCTCTGCCATTTCCTTCACCAGAAAGAAGTTTAAAAAGCAGGTGCCAAGCAACTGATCTAATAGATTAATCACAGAGAAGACCCAAACTGGGAGTTTCTCCTAAGACTGGAGGTAGTTGTGGTGAAATTGTAAGGGCAGAAATACTCAGAACCATGGTTGTTTCTATTCTGTGCCTTCAAGTAGTATGTAGAGATTATATGTAGAAATATCAAAGCAAAATATAACATAAAATAATCCATATCCACTGCACATCTTCTGATTTTCCTTCTTCCTCTTATATAGTAGGTTAGAAAGGATTTAGGTCTGTTTTCTCATGCTGCAACTTCCTGAGAGAAGAAAGGCTATATGGCACACAGTTTTGTAAAGAGAAAGTAAACTCTGCACTAGGTTTTTCTTCCCTTTGGCTCTGCTATGAAATACCCCTGCATTGACATCCAACATATACATCTGGATGGATGGATGGATGGATAAATACAATACAATACAATCTAAATGTGTAAATTTCATAGCACTGGAAATGTACTTGGAAGAGATCTTCCATATGTAGTTGTCTCTTGAAGAGACTCGTATCTATTTCTACTGCAGTTGCGACTAAAGCATATCTACAATCTTTTAGAATTAATAATCTTGAAAAAGCAAAATGGCCTAAGGTGTGTGTACACTGGAGGAAAAACAAATGCAATTATTAAAGGGAAACCCCACAGAGCAGGACTGAGCATGCTTGGTGCCATGAAATGCTACAGAGAATGTGTGGAAGGGGGAATAAAAATCTGGAATGGAGGGGGGAATGAGGTAGCATGGCTGGGAAAGAGAGCTGGGAAAAGTCACAGGTACAAAAGGATTAAAAGAACTTGTTATTGAAGTTAAGAGCCAACCTTTTCTGTAGCTCCTGGGCTACAGGCTAAGAAAATGCATGCCCACCAGAGACATCTTTCTTCAGAGCTCTGCTTGCATGTACTGTATTAACAGCAATCTTGGTTCACAGAGTTCTGGTCCTTATAGAGCTGAAATGGTTCTACCCATTCAGAAGAAGATGATGTTGGCATTTTCAGAAGAATCCCTGTGGCATGTATTTGCAAAAGTAGAAAACAAATGATTCAGAAAAAAGCCTATGTGACAGTCACTAGCCCCAAGGAGCCAGCTCCATGGGGACTGATTGTATCCATGGATTACAAAAATGCTAAGTGACTATGGTAGGTGTGTGCAGGAACAGAATGGGCAACAATCATCCAACAATAACCAATTGACATCTGAAATAAAACCTCTAGTTTTTCAGGTGCAGCTCATTTCAACATCTTGTGGAGTTCTGGGGTTTGTAGTTTACTGAGGCCCAAGAGCTCTCTGGCTGAGAATTCTAAAGGCCCCTCCCTAAACTGCAAACCCCAGGATTCCATAGGATGTTGAAAATAGAATAATAGCCCTATAACAGTGTAGTGTGGAAATGGCCCAGGATTCAATTCCCTGCTTACCCATGGAAACCCACTGAGTGACTTTGGGTGTGTCACACACTCTCAGCCCCAGAAAACCCTGTGATAGGTTTGCCTTAGGGTCACCATAATTCAGAAATGACTTGAAGGCACAAAACAATGACAATAACGAAACTCTTGGGAAATGAATATGTTTTCTGTCCTAAAGGTACTCACTGACAAAGCCTGTAAATATGATTCTGAATCAAGCCAAAGTGCAATTGTGTATCATTACTTCACCACCAGATCTTTGAATCACCTGAACAAAATAATAAGAAACTTTTCTTAAAAATTTCAGACATGGAAGCTTTCTGGAAGGAAATGGTGATACTCATGTGCTTCATAACTCTTCATTCATCCATACTTATTTATCTAAAAAATGCTAGACCTGGATAACTGCTATTCTGTAATATCAGATATAATCTGAACAAAAAACGTTTGTTCTGTCCTATTACAGTGTATGTGATCTTTAAAAAATAAAAACAAACAAATAACTACATACATAGAAAACATTACCACAAATCAATGAGGCAGCCTTCTGTGGCAGTTTGTGCTGAGGGGTGTGTGCCATCTGGCTTGCCCTGGTCCCTTTAAGTTGAGGTGGGCCAAGTTCACTCCAAGATCTTTATTGTGACCCCAAATGTCTCCAGTGTTTTAAAGACTGGCATACATTTTAATGTAGATTTCAGTTCTGACGCTGAAATTCAATAGCTAACAGCACAACACAGGGATGGGAAACAGCACAATACAGGAATGTCTTCACTAGCTGTCGTTCATTAAAAATCTCTCAAAACAGAGGAGTATGTAATTTTAAGAAAACTGAACTGAATAGGTGCAGGTTTGTGCTTACTTCTGTCGAGGTGATGTGTGTGTGTGCATGTACCTTTAACTTGCCTGTCAACTTACATCAACCACATGCATTTCATAGGGTTTTCTTAGACAATTTAATACTCAGAGGTGGTTTTGCCAGTTCCTTCCTCTGAAATATAGCCTACAGCACCTGGTATTCATTGGCAATCTCCCATCCAAGTATTAACCAAATACTCCTCTTAGCGTCTAACTCAAGCTGAAAGCATTCCCTGCTAAGACCTACCAGCATCAAGATCATGGAGGCAGTACACAGTAGGTCACCTACTCCAGCCCTATTCAGATGCCATGTGATAGCTATTTTGCTTGTCAATATTCTTATCACTGATGAGAGCCTACAGTTTCTTGGGCATCAGTTTTTTAATATTTAAAATTATTTCTTAGTACAACTCCTCACAAAAATAGCATAGAGGGCAGGAACCTTTTCTGAGCAAGCCCCCATCTTCCCACCACTTTAAACTGCCTCTTTAAGATGAGACCTGCTGCATTATCATTTTTTCCCTTCAGAGGTTGTCATCCATAGGCAGAAGTGGAGGAAGACTTTAATGACTGATCAATAACTGAAGTAATATTAATAATTAAAACCCATCATTTCCTATTTTATTTAAGACTGTTTAATTATATAAAAGGCAGTTCGATAGATAGGCCTGTTCATCCATAAAATATGCTTCCAGTAAATTGCCCAGAAGCCAGAACTGAAGGAAGACAGGTCATGTAGTACCCTAACTCGGGTGAGAGAGTTAGAATAGACTATAAATTTCTGACTATAATTCAGAAACTCTCCACAGATTCTTACTATTTCTTTGAAGCTTTGATGGACCTGGACAGGAAAGTTCCACTACGGTGCTGCTAACTGAGTTTTTAATGATTCTGCTGTCCTGCTGTTTGTTTGTTTGTAGTGGGGAGTTTCCCACTTGGCCATGGAAATCCACTGGGTTACCTTGGGCATGGCACACACTGTCAGCCCCAGAAAAACCCCATGAGATGTTTGCCTGAGGGTAGCTATAAGTCATAAAAGACTTGAAAGCACACAACAGCAACTGCATCTTCTTTTCAGTCACTGTGGTGACTGGAATTCTCTTCCTCCCTTACACAGTGACCAAAGCCCCCTAACAATCCACCTCTTTCCTGAGCCCTGCTCCTCCAACGCCATATTGTGGCCAGTGAGAGATGGCTGAGGAGCATCTGGCTACATAGCCAGCTGCACACTGAGTAAGGCGTCTTCTGGGACCTGCAGTCCAGATGGGATTGTGATTCAGGGCTATTCACCTCTGTGTCAAATTTCAGCAGGTTTTAACCTCACATTGTTGCCAGTAGTCTTCAGCATCTGTCATTTCACACCTTCAAGGATTTAAGAGACTCTGGCCATTTCCATACTAGACCGTTATAGTGCTATTATTCAATTTCCAACATCCTGTGGAATTCTGGGATTTGTAGTTTACTGAGGTCCCAGAGCTCTCTGGCTGAGAATTCTAAAGGCCCCTCCCTAGACTGCCAACCCCAGGATTCCATAGGATGTTGAAAGTGGAATAATATCAGTATAACAATGTAGTGTGGAAATGGCCTCTGTCTGTGAATTCTGTGCTAATCACTTGAGTCCAGTCCAGTTTCTCATGTTTACACAAAGGGAAATATCACCAGCCGTGGTTCAAAAACTCTGAGGTGGATTTCTGAGGAGCTGTTTGTGTATAGGTTCATGTATCCAAAACTATCCTGATAAATCCATTCACATTACTTCCTCAAAGAGGGAGCAAAAGAGTAGATATCTGGAAAGGTTGGTCCCTCAAGAATCTGTTCAGCCACCAAATTTGCATGCCTTGCTAATCTAGAAGAAGTAAGTAAATACTCCCCCAGCACAATCATCCAACAATAACTGACTGACATCTGAAATAAAACCTCTAGTTTTTCAGGTGCGGCTCATTAAAAAGGTAAAATGATTCAATACAGCCATGTTACTATCCCCATAGGTGGCAAATTCAAGTATTTGAATGGAAAAATCACGTAAGCATGCACAATGAACCATTAATCGGATGTCAAATTGCTCCAGCAACAATACAGAGCTGAGATTAGCAACTGCATAAAATATATAGGTTTGCCTTTCATAGACATTTTACAACATTCAGTATTTATAGGTGGAGTAAGAAATTTTATTAGCCACAGGAGTGTTCAACAGAACCCCACCGATGCACAATACTTATTTGTTCATTTTCCATGCAGACTGCTGATTCGCTTCTATGACTTGAAATTCATGGCTATGGCTTACTTTCTATTCAGGAATCTTAATGAGAAGAAATCACAGAAAGCTACACGCTGCAGGGTACAGTAGCATTTGTGATTACACATCCTTAATTCAGCCAGCAGTGTTGAATGCTAATACAAAACTATAATTCCAGCCCTGAGAGTATTCTATACAGCACACATATCCTTTGTGTTACACCAGTGATTAAATCAGCAACTCGCAGGGGAGGGTTTATCTTGTGCTATTCTAGATGCAGAATGTCTTTTCGTCTTCTGTGTCCAAGAATATAGGCTGTGCTTCTAAGGCATCTGTTTCAGTCAAACGACTGGCAGATTAATGGGAAGATGAAGCAAAATCTATTCCACTCAAATTCTGTCTGTTATATGTTTAAGACCTTTCCCTGTATATAGCCAGATTTATCCATTTATTTCTTGGCTTTCTTTCTTTTTTCACTACTGTGTATTGCTATGTGTTGGTTTTAAGGCCACTTAAAGTGGCACAAAATGAGGACTGGTGTTGTCTTCCACCATCAGGCATGGATATTCAGCTATGCTCATGAAGTTGTATTATTTACCACTGCAGACTTAGTACAAGGATGCCATTGGGCACTGAAATGTGGAACAAACTTTCATATGACACTCTGAATCTCTTACTACAACTGAGTTCAAAATGGCTACTGCCCTGAGTTTCTGCTGGTATTTGCCAGAACTGCCTCCTACTCTTTAAAGACTCAGGGAACGCTTTGGCCCTTCTATCAATACACAACTTTCTCTTGAAAATTATTTGTTCTGTTATTGACATTTCTGATTCTAAGGAAGGATCACTTCATTTGTAGAGTACATACTTTGCATGCAGAACTAAAACCTTGGTATCTTTAGTGAAAAGGTATCAAGGTTTAGAAAAATCTCTGCTTAATGCCTTGGGGAGCTGCTCCAGTAGCAGTAGCAGCTGCAACTCTAGCTGCAAGTAGCAGTGCAGCAGAATGGCCAAATGTTTGACTCAGCTGAAGGCAGTTTTGTCTGTTCATTATACTTATGTTCAGATATATTACTATAGACTGATATGGGTATATTTTACTCCAGCCTACTCAAATAACAGAAATCCAACAAATAAGTGGCTGGAAGTTATCAAACAGCCTCTCTTTCTCCAGCCAAATCCTTATTCATGGAACAGCAAAAGAACAGTAGATGTGATTTGGCATGGTGTGTTTACGTTTCTAGGCTAGCACCAAGAAATCCTGACCTCTGAATCTGAACTCCTTAGAACAGTTCTCAAATTCTGGTCTTCAGGGGTTTGGGTGCTACTTGGCCAGAATCCATGATCACTGTGGGCATTCTGGGAATTGATGTCTGGAAGACCAGAATCTGAACACTACTGCCTTAGAAGAAGGGTATCCAAAGGCAGCAAACATGCAACAGCTGTGACAAATCAGGCCCATGAGGCATTGGCCATGTCCACATGACGTTGCTATAATGCTCTAGCAGTGGGTTGTTATCAGTCCAGAAGCCATGCTTCCCCACCATATCATTGCTATCCAGCTGCTATCATATCCCCAAGCGTCACCAAATCACCATATTCTATTTCCAGAAAAAATCCTTTAAGAGCCTCCTACAACACTTCAATCCTGTCAGCTGTCATAGTGCCATTATAGCACTTGATAGCACTTCCTATTATGGCAGATCCAGCAGTGGATGGGCTGTGGGCATGGCCAGCTTGTCCCTCCCTCAGCAATTCCCAGGGTGTGGTAACTTTCTATCACCTCTCCCTGTTTATTTTAAATGTCTCCTTTGAAGTCATTTTTCCCTTTTCAGGAAATTAGAAGTGGTTTTTCTACTCAAGGATAATAATGACAAAGAAGCCCTTTCCTCCTCCCTGGCAGCTGATCTCTGTAAAAGCAATTACACTGCAGTCATCGAATGGTTTGTTTGCTCCTAATGACTTAAGTGCAGTTGCGTAGGGACGGTGTGTGTGTGTGATGGAGACGGTTTGCCCCCGGCGGCAATGTTTTTGGGGTGTCCCAGCTTGTCGCCCTGCCCCTGTACATTGTGGCCACATCCCCACACCTCGTGACCATACCCCCATGCTCCGTGACCATGCTCCCATGCTCCGTGGCCATGCTCCCTGCACTCTAGAAAATACACAAGGTACACAATACCCTAGATACAGAATTTATACAGATGATGAGGTTATATACCAGAAATGCTGACAGCATTTCTTCTGAAATGGAGATGTACTTTTCTAAATAGGACAAGTAATGTTATTGGATTGATTTCTTTTTTAAAAAAAACCTTTTCATTTATACAGAATATTTAATCATTTTTATGTTTAAAATAATACTCATAAGGTAGATGATACCAAGCATAAAATAATTGGAAACTAAATATAAAATAAGTAAGAAACAAAAATCCAAAGCAGGGCCAATAAAATCACTGCCATACATGTAAAGAAAGCAAGTGAGAGTAAACAACAAAGCTGAACAGCGCTGAAATTTCAGGCTTTTGTATTATCTTACATCTATCTATCTGTCTATGAGAGCCAGCTTGGTGTAGCAGTTTGAGTATTCAACTAGGGCCATTTCCACACTAGACTGTTATAGCATTATTATTCCACTTTCAACACCTTATGGAGCCTTTGAGACACCTCCCTAAACTGCAAAGCCCAGGATTCCATAGGAGTTTGAAAGTGGAATGATAGCATTACAACAGTCTAGTGCAGAAATGGTTTCAGGCTCTGGAGAACAGAGTTTTTCCTGCTAGGTCATAGAAACTCACTGTATGACCTTGGACAAGTCATACTGTCAGCCTTAGAGGAAGGCAAAGGCGAACCCCTTCTAAACAAATCTTGCCAAGAAATCCTACTGATAAGTTTGTCTTGGGGTCACCATACATTGAAATGACTTGTCTGTCTATCTATCTATCCATCCATCCACCCACTCAGTTTGTGAATGGACCTAAAATAAGCATAAATACCCTCCAATATTTCACAGATGAAAACTGGGGTATGTGTGACCAAGCAACATCAGAGTGTAGTCAAGATGGCAAAAATTATTAAAGAGGAAAAACACAGACTTGGAGAGGCTGCAGTCGTTTGCTTTTGCCAGTGCCTACTGGGAAGAGGAAGATTCCTCTCCATTTTCCCTCTCCCCCTGCTGTGTCAACTGACTGTAAACTACTTTTGCACTTTAAACTCAGTTTGCAGCAATGCAAGTAAGCTGATTACAAAGGGGAAAAGTGGGAGGAAGAGAGAGATACTGGGACATTTTAAAAACAAATGAAAAAGTGGGTGAGAGAGGATTAATTGCAAAAATTCTATGCCCAAAATTTTGGGTAAAAATGGTACCAAAAATATCATGTGGGTTGTTACAAAGCTGTGGATCAGAAAGTTGTTGTTGTGTGCCTTCTAGTTGTTTCAACTTATGGTGACCCTAAAGTGAACCTAATCACAGGTTTTCTTGGCAAGATTTGTTCAGAGGGGGTTTGCCTTTGCTTCCTCCAAGGCTGAGAGAGTGTGACTTGCTCAAGGTGACCCAGTGGGTTTCCATGGCTGAGCACAGATTTGAACCCTGGTCCCCAGAGTTGTAGCCAAACACTCAAGAGTGTTACGCCCTGGCTCTCAAATCAGGAAGGCTCCGGTTTACATTAAATAGTTCCATGAATTGAAGAAGTGGTCTTAGGCAGGCAGCAGCAGCATCTCCTACCCAACCTCCCATCTGAAATATGGGGTAGTAAGATGCTTTGCCTGATAGGGGTCTTGAAATATTCAGTAATGTATATGAATTGCTTTGAATTCACTAAAATTATCATAATTTCTATATACATGCAAGGCCTACATGCAATTGTTTGTCCCAATTAAATAGACACATTAATGGAATTTACATAAGGGTTACTAAATTCCCATTGATTTGGCGGCTCTACTCTAACTAGGATTAACATGAATTTAGGCCCCTAACTCCGAAACAAAATATTTTAACAAGTAAATGGTTAAAAAGCATATTCAATATCTCAATAACTGTTGATCATAGATAAACTCATTCCTTGATTGTTTTGTTTTGTGCCTGGGTCCAAAAGCTGTCCCTGGCAGCTGAAATTAGACAGCACAGTATATTTGTATTTACCTCACATATCACAATTATCACATAACAGCAGAAGAATTTTTAATAGGTTTAGAACATAGTATAGGTCAGGGCAGAGAATCCTGCAGCCCTCCAGGTGTCTGCATGTCCTAGCAGCTCCAGCAGCCTCAGCCAGTGGTGAAGAATTTACAAAGTTGCATTTTAACATCTGGAGGGCCACATAATTCCCACTCCTGATGCAGATGGTTGCACAATCTAGTGTACAGCACGTGAGAACAATATCATGCTCAAAGTGAAAATGTACAGAAAATAAAAGACATAAATTAACAGAATGCAATAGAACATAACAGTCTTATCACCGTAAATGTACATTTCTATGGGCCTTTCCTCACTGTTACAGTGCTATTATTCCACTTTCAACCTCCTATGGAATCCTGGACTTTGCAGTTTAGGGAGTAGTGCGGAAAGGCCCTATGCTGGGGGCTTATTTTTCAAATTTGGAATGTTTTTTTCACTCAGACTTGACTTGAAGTGATTGTCTGAGTCTCTCACTTCCATGAGCAATATGGCCAGTGATTATTTTAGCAGTGGATGCATTGATAACATGCATTCCTTGATGTTATCTATGGTACAGATCCTTGTATTCTGTTTCTGGGTCTTAGAATAAGCTCTAAGAAAACAATATTTCATTTGTTGCTGTTGTTGACTTGCAGAAAAAGAGTAGTGCAAATAAACCTGCTGTATCCAATAAATTCTACATCACAGGCCTAGTTTTCAGTGCATTGCGCAGCTAGTGTCTGAGTTGTACAGCAAACTAGCATCTCTGGAAAACAGAACCCGAACCTAGCTTTTCTCTAATTTGAGGTGAGGTGGAGGGTTAATGCTGTCGATGATATGCTGGCCATTCCCCATGTGAGCCTCTGGCATTGTGATGCAGACACAAAGTGTGCACTTCAGGAAGAATTAGACTAGAGAAGAAAGGATGCAGTTTAATGAGGCCAAGGGTAGCATCAGCTGCACCTGGCATGCTTGGGCTACCTCAGGCCAGATTTATACGCAAGGTAAATAAAATAAAGTTATGGGTGTATAGTTATGAGTGGCTTCTAAATACTAGAAATAAAATAGAATAAGTCTATTGGAATAATAGATAAAACAATGTGGTCTCTTACACCTAACCTAGCTCAATTTGCCCACCAGTACTCCAGCATTTGAGCAAGGCCTGTTGTTGATATAGGCACTGGACTCCCTTAGATTCCTCCTTACTCCATCCTGGTTCTTTTAGCTATGCTGTTTGGCTGAGTGCCATTTAAATTTGATGCAATACCCCAGGGGGCAACTGCATCAGGCACATTGTGGGGAGTTGAAATGGCAGCTAGGCTTAGCTGCCTAGTACTGTTCAGAGCAATATTGGTGTCTGGAAAGTTGGGGTTACTGGCCGCTGCCAAGCATGCCAACTGTGAGTGGTGTGGGGAAGAACTAGAAGGCATTATGAGAGGGCAGCATCGGAGGGGCATTTTGCCTACAGCCCCCTCCAACCCAGAGCCAGCCCTGACTTTGTTAGAAGAAGTGGCATTTTAAGAAATGGATTTGTGCCTCAAAAGTCTCCATAGGCTACATTTGATCTTATTTACATGCACAGACATCCAAAATAACCTTCAGCTGAGTTAAGCTGGAATCTTGTCATTAGGAATTATAGGCAACTTTGACCGAAGGGCAAAAGAGATAAGAATAGAAGTAGCTCCACAGCAAGATATTAAAACAACAGCAGCCATGACTCAGGGCCAGCTGCCCTGCTGAGGAAAAAAGCAAAAGGGCATGCTTTCAGTCACAAGGCTTTCTGAGCCAGGCTGACCACAGGGCAGCACTGAGGATGCTGAGCTTAGAATTCATACTGCGTCATACAGAGCCAATCTGATGAGGAAGCGGATTTGACAGTAAAGCTGAAGAAACAACACACAATATATATATAAAGATCATCACGGGTACAATGCTACAGGGAGGACGCTTTCAGAAAGCCAGCTGGGTTTCAAGAGAGAAAAGCATGAGTAAGACAAATGCTGCATTTGACATCCACTGCAGTAGGCTCAGCGGGAAACCAGACACCACTGCTGATTACTGGGGAATTGTGTAAAATGGATCTCTCTGGGTGACAAAGCAATTTATCCTTTTGGATTGTCATCTGTAGGGCTCTGACCTGATAGCTCTGAGCTCCTGAAAGATGCAGCTGATTCTTTGTAGCTTCATTGTCCTGTCTCCTCAGTGGTCTTGTCAAGTTCTACTCCCTCACCTGGAAGGCTCTGTGCTGCAGCTGGACCTGAAATAGGACTGCAATCCCTGACGCCTACACAGCACATTCAGATCCCTGTTTTCCCAACCATCACCTTACTGCAATGCAGGTTCACAGGATGAACCCCATAGCAGGTGTTCTCCCTTTGTTGCCAACTTGTCTCATTATGTGCATATCCTGAGAGCTGAACTACAGATGGAGGCTGTGTCCTTTCAGTGTCATTTCAAAGTATGGCACAATAGATCACTTTACGACTCTGGCTTGCAGGTTGCAAAACCACCAGATCTAAAAAGGAGGAGACTATCAGCTTGCAAGATTTACTCTGGTTTTTCTTTAAGCAGAATCCCAAGATACATCAACTGGAGGGTGCTCAAAAAGTTACATCTTTAGAATTAAGGAATTCTGATCTCAGGAATTTGTTTTGCGTACCCTAACAGACTGGGCCCTTCAGATCTTCCATACAAACTCCCACTGCTGGTTACCCAAACCTTTATTCATTCAGCCACGTAATTTTTGATAGGGGTGCTGGAACATTGTTTTGTTGTTCTTGCTGTTATTAAACAGCAGAATGCAGTCAGAATGCAGAGATCTACCAGTACATCCACATCTACCTTCTGCCCATCCCTACAATAAAAATCCCGTGAATCTGAGCAAGGGAAGCTACTGCTTTTGCAAAGCTGGTGGGAGGGGTGCTACAAGTCCCACTGATCATGCTAAGTCAGGCCTTCCATATCTTTCTTTTAGTAGCATCCTCAAAGTGCTTCCTATCTGTTGAATTTAGTTCTGCTCATGGAAACACCTCTTCTGAGGCATGATCATTAAACTGAACTTCAGTTCTGAGAGAGAGATTCTGCATCTCATCATCAGATGTCAGGGACAAACAAAAGGGAATGGTCATCACAACTTCATGCCCTCCTTTTGAGTTTTGAGAGCAAAGCTAGGGAACCTGTGGCCTTCTGAATGTTGATAAACTATTGCTCTCATGATCCTTCATGACTGACCAGAGACTGATGAGAACCTGAGTTCAACAGCAACTTGAGAGCCATAGTCCTGTGCTAAGGCAATCTGGCAGGCCAGAGGTTTGAACAGAATGGTAGTCCTGAAGTGATGTTCAGAAATGACTTGCAACAAAATCCTATACATGGTTGGGTAGTTTATGTATCTTCAGTGGGTAGGTCTGTAGTTTTCAAACTGTGAAGGGGAATCTCTGTGTTCTACTTTTGCACCACAAGAGGAAAAAGCAATTTTTCATGTCTTGCATTTTCCACCCTTGAGTTTGGGCAGTGCTCTTTCATTTTTATCCTCACAACCCCATGAATTAAGTCAGGCTTTGAAAGAGTGACCACTCCAGTGAGCTTCCCAGCTGGCTGGGCATTTTAAGTTATATCTGCAGTTGGAAGATCTCCAGACAGGAGAATGTGCTCTTCTTTTTTCTACACGTTTAATTTCTATGATGCAGAAAATTTGTACCTACCACCAACCTGTAGACCTGATGTTACTGGAACACTGGACAGCTCAGAAACAACATTTTCTCCTCATGAAACAACCAGTGGAAGAATGCAATCATGTAGATTTTTATGAGCACCACATTTTATAGAAGATAAATGCAATGTCAGAATTAGTCCTAAACCAAAGTTACTATGAAGCACTGACACTTTGAGCAATTTTATTCTTCAAGTGAAGCACTCATTACCATAGTGTCAGACCAACCAAATAATGCATTAGCCATAGCAAGTAAAGCGCTTCCATTAGTAGAGATTTTATTCAAGTCTGTAGTTGATCATCACCTCAGGCCTTGGCTAAAAAAGCTTAGCTGTTACTAGGTGGGCTAAGCTGACAAAGAGTGGGCTAAATCCCAACACTATTTTTACCTAGAATAAATCCATTTAAATCAACAGTACTTGTTAATTGTAAATAAGAAGGATCTACATTAGGTTGGACTCATGTTGAATTTAAACCATTAGCTTATGATTGACTGGGAAATCAGAATTGGAAACCACGGTGTGAAGTGAATTGTCTTACCAAGCGTAGTTAAATACAATGTCAGATTTCACAAACACTCCATTATCATTCCAATTCTAGACAGGTGTGAATTGATAGAGCTGGATGACAGGAAACAAAAGCAGCCAGCCAGCCAGCCACAGACCTTGGTTTGCCTGGGGTGCATCTGAAAACTCTAACCACAGTTGGAGTTTTAAACTATGGTTAATGGAAACCATGTCTTAACACAAGTAGCCAACATGTCAGTTTGAAAACAACTTGAACATAACAGACTGGTACTTTTCCTTTCACTTTCTAGCAGTCACCCTCAATTACCCTTTCCCTCATTCTCCCTCTAGCATAAATTCTGACTGCTAGCTGGGTATTTGAAATTAATTGTCACAGTAACATTTTTAACCTCCTTTTATTACTGGGCTATGGGAAACATGTATATAAAAAAAGGCTGATTGATGTCAAGTCTCTCATTCATTTTTTTTATTCTGGTATATAAGAGGTGAGTGGGAGTTATAATTTGAGTGTATGTGCATATAGAAGCTACAGGTAGAAGCATGAGTAAACGAGAGATCCATTGTTTGAATTCTGTTTGGAGAAATGAAGTTAAGTATCTGCTTTGCTGTGATTCTTTTGGAAGTGAATGTATTTAACAGCCATGACATTTAGGTGTTTACCACAATGATCATGATATCTTATTGATATCTAGTATAACCCTAGACATATCTATTCAGAAATAATTCCTACTGAGTTGAATGGGCTTTATTCTCAGGTAAGTACATATAGGATTGCAACCATAACTATCATTGCATAGTACTTCACCTTGAGATGGTCTTTTCATTTTCCAAGAGTAATAATGGTCAGTGGGTCCTAGGCAATAACACTACCACCTTATGAATCAAAAGGTCATTTGAATTTACTCAATGGATTCTAAATTTTGATCAAAAAATGATACTGCTTACCTATACACACTACTGGTGTGTGTTTGTAGGTATCCAGTATCAGGGATTATGAAATGGTTCTGGTCTTCCCAGTTGCTGAATTGAAATAATAAATGTGCAAGGTCTGAAACATCATTGGGAGCCAGAGTTACCAGGACTGGAAGTATGTCCACTTTTAGAAATGCATGAAAATAATTTTCTTAAAAGGGGTGTGGGTAGCAAAACCATGTTATACTGTAAGATCTACCATTTTGCCTAAATTACCATCTTTCTTTTTGTACTCTGTGATAACATATTACTAAAATGATGTGCATGTGATATTCTACTTTTAGATGGAACCAATTAGAGCAGCAAAAAGCAAAGCAGTCTTTCATGCATGAAAATACCAAGAATCTCCTTGTACAGATTGTAGGGCAAGGCAGAATTATGTTTTAGTTCCAGGTAAATTTTGCTTTAGATTTCATGTTCCATGCAGATTTCTGGTCTCTTGGTTTAGCATGTGCTTTATGTACTGCTCTTGGTTTGTCATGTATTTTAAAAATCTTGCATACACCATAGCAACTTGTGATTCCTTTCGGAAGAGTCCATGGCTGTCCAATGGTTGTTGGCCAATAGTCAGAGATTATGGGATTTGTAATTTAACAACATCTGGACAGCCAGCTCTGTTTTTATTGCTCATTCCATACTTCAAATTTTCCTACTTTTCTCTATTTTCTTTTCTTTCTCGCTTTCTGGCTAAAAATGTCAAGAAGTGTTATGGAATCTTTAACGTAATAACTTCTGTTATGAAGTAAACTATATGGCAGAATGTTTTGTTTTGACTTCTCAAACACTGAAAATACATTCCATCGAGAAATGCTGGTAGAACTCAAAAACTCTCCTGTCCTTAAGCATTCTAGGTGGAAACTGCCAACACTTCAGACTCCTAAAATATGTGTTAAATATTTTCAAGATTTAATACAGTATATTGTTCAATCTTCTTTGGTGCAAAGCTCTGTGAAGATGGAGTTTGGAGACAGGAATGGAAGAGTAAAACTAATACTTCATTATCAAAATTCTTTTTTAATCCTAAGCAACTCGTTGTCACTATCCTTCTCCTTTATCTTTTTCCCTCACAATTAGAACCTATAATATTTAAAGCAATATCAACAGGCAATTCACATGAGCAAGAAACAGACAAGAATAGGAAATGTATTAGAGCAGATTGCTCTTCATTTTTGCTTCTCTGGTGTCCTACAGGTTCATTACAGAATGTTTACTGGAAGGAATTGAACCAAGTCACTTTCTCATATACTCCAGAGCCTTTTGAAATCAGCATTAAGTAAGTGATCAATTACCATAATGCATACTCAGCTATTGTTAACCAACAGACCAAAACTATAAAATTATTATGCATAATTCGACTGACACCAGTGTTGACTGGATGATGATCATATACCAAAATATGTTATCTGTTCCCACCAGGAAGTGGTGGGAAACTGCAGGGTTTAGGGGACAGTTTTCTGCCCTTGGACCCCTTAGGGGGCCACATAGGGGGCCTGAAGGGCAAAAAGGGAGAAAATGTTGGCTAGATGTCCATTTAAAGTGAAGTCACATGAACTCTAACTTATTTTAAAAGTGAACTGCTGCTCCTAGAGCCTTCCTGGAGTGTCCATTCACTCTTTGTTTTGGCCCAAAATAGGGGTGTTCAGAGAGCATGGGAAGGCCAAGAGCCTTGGGTGGTCAAATGCAGCCAACAGGACCATACATTACCCACCCCTGCTGTAGCAAAAAGAGTGAAGTGTTAGGTACCAACTGACCATTGCAATGAGGGGGAAACTACTCATCCAGCCCAGATGTTGGGTGCCCTGTCCATTACTGGGAAGAAAAAAAAAACCCTCTAAAAGGTCCATTCTATTTCTTCATGGAGACAAAGTGAACAGAGATGTGCTGAAGCCATGCACATATCCTCAAGATTCTGCTATTATGCTGGCCTTCTCTCTCTCTCTCTCTCTGTCTCTCTCTCTCCCTCCCACACACACACATACACACACACACTGGTCATTACCATGATGTGCACTTTTGCTAGCTGTAATATGAAGAATAATTCCATAGCTGCATGCTCTTGCACTGAGCTTCAAGACAATGATTGGGAGCAAAGGAAGGTTAGGATTTCTTTTGTACCTTTAAGAAACCCTCTGGCTGTGTCATTATTTCTCTCAGCAATGAAAGAGTGCCACAGTTTTATGAAACAAAGATTCTCGTGAAAGTATGAGCTGTAAGTCTTTAACAGCAGCACAAAATAGGACCACAGCTGTAACGAAAAATACAGACATCACTGATGTTTGTTAAAGCTACAGTGACTTTAAATTCAGTGTTAAGGATGTAGGGATGTCATTTGCCTGAATAGCCTGCCAGAGACCATGCAGCACTGGTCCCTTAGCAATATATGCTTTCTCAATATATGCTGCATTCCAAACATGCATTTTAAAAAAGCAAGTTCCTGGTGCATGCTGTAGTATACACTCAGCTTCAGCCTGAAGCTGCTGTTTTAATATTTAATGCTAATACTCCTTTTGCAATACACTAGCTGTAAGAGGAATTGCTGGCTGCTATTTGAGGTAGTTCTAGAAAGTTATGGACATCAGAAATGCAGAATTAATTTGCATTGCCAAAGGTGGATAGGATAAGAAGTAGAATCAGATCGAAGAAAGAAGAAGCAAATCTCTTCCCTCTCCTATTGCACAATGCATTCAAAGTTGTGTGGATGTGGCCATTTTGTTTTCATAAAGAACTGCTTGATATGTTGGCAGACTCCTTGGACAGCAGCCATTTTGTGAAGCACATCTTGCAGAAGAGCAGGCAATCGCCGTGCTACATGAATTACATCTTCCGTTTCAATAATACTCCAGATAAAAATGCCTGGAAGCACAGGCTGCTGCACTGTATAGACAAACTATACAGAATTTGTTCTGTTCAGAAATTTAAAAACAAAACAAAAAGATTCTGTTCTCTCTGCTGTAAAAGGCTAATAAATTCCCATGGAAAAGCTTGGGTTTTAAAATTGGCAGTTCTCTTCTGAAATCTGCTTAACTCTCTACAACAGGAATGAAGAATTGTTTAGGTTTAGTTCTTACTGAGGAGGGTTACGCTGTTCCTGCAATGTATTTAAATCTCCTTAGCAAGGTGGATAGATAGATAGATAGATAGATAGATAGATAGATAGATAGATAGATAGATAGAGAAACAGAAATGGGACTGGGGAAAAAAAGAATCCTGGCAGGCTGGCAGAGCCTTCCATAAGCTCCAGCAGCAAAGTAAAGCTTGGAAGAATTCTCTATATCCCAAGTGTGCTGTAGGTTAGGAAAAATAGGATGTGAATCCTAGCAGGAGTGGTGGTAACAGCTGAAGCTGCTGGACACATTTTGCCATTTGCTTGGTCATTAAAAAATGCTTTCTTTTTTTCCTGTTTCTGGGTTGCCATGCTACCTGATTAACCTAGTTTTATCCAGCTCCTGGACTACTTATAGGGACTGCCTTCACACTAGTTTCCACAATCTGATGGCCTGAGACGCCATCCCAGCGCACTCCTGCCTGCCTCTGTGGCATCTCAAGAACACAGCTCTGTATCATCACAATAGCCTGTCCCTGTGACAGCACAAAGACCTGCCCACTGGTCTCAGGATGTGGTCCTGAAATCTCTAGGAATGGGATGCTGCTGATCTGGAAGTCCTTCTGACAGGCAGAATATAGATATAATACACTAGATGAGAGGTTAGATGTCATCTTTTATTGTTATTATATAATTAATCTCTTTATTTTTATGTCATATAAAAATATATCCATCCATTCATAGAATTAAGTGACAGATTGATATCTCTAATCTAATGTGTCTGTCCTTTATTTTAGATTAGTGAAAGATTCATTAATATTAGATTGGGTGAATAGGCTCATGGATGATTACATGTTGTGTTGCCTTTGCTATGATTTCAGCAGTTAGGGGTTTAGTGTCCCTAAACCAGGATGGGTAGGCCTGAAGTTGTGGCGTGACTGCAGCTCCCATCATCCCTTATCATTCACTAGGCTGGTTAGGACTGATAGGATTTACATTCTGAAAGCATCTGGAAAGCCACACATTTATCACATCTGCTCTAGATACTCTTAGAGCCTAATAACTGTCACTTTACCAACTGATTAAATAAATATATGTACAAACAGTCTCCTCAAGACTTAGCAATTACTTAAACAAATCAAGATCCTAGATCATGAGCAGAGCTTGGAATATTATCTTGAACAGATAACACATTGGCTGGCATCCTGTTAGTGGCATACACAGGCGCAAGTCAATGTTATGCCTGCATTTGTCTCATTTTGGTTCTTGTGAAGGTTGCCATTCCCTTTCTCCTTCTGCAGTGACCAAAGTCACCCCTCCCTGGGACTTACTGTACAGCTGCTGCAGTAGGGGCTGTGGTGGCTCTATGTTACTAGTCCGGAGGGTGATGAATGGCGAGTTGCAGTTCAGTATGCAAAACTACTACCCTATGCTGCCTATGCTATGCCAAGCCATACAGGATTCTGACCACTGGGTGTCATTATTTCAAAATAACAGAAACATATTACTAATGCCTTATTGACATTCTACTTTTCTGTTACCGTGTCCTTTGAGGAGTGGTTTAGGGAGCTGAGTACGTTTAACCTGGAGAAGAGAAGGTTAAGAGGTGACATGATAGCTATGTTTAAATATTTGAAGGGATGCTATATGGAGGATGGAACAAGCCTGTTTTCTGCTGCTCCAGAGGCTAGGACATGGAGCAATGGCTTCAAATTTCATGAAAAGAGATTCCATCTAAACATTAGGAAAAACTTCTTGACAGTAAGAGGAGTATGACAGTGGAATATGCTGCCTCAGTTTGTGGTGGAGTCTCCTTCTTTGGAGGTTTTTAAACAGAAGTTAGATGGCCATCTGCTGAGAATGCTTTGAAGGTGTGTTCCTGCATTCAGGGGGTTGAACTTGATAGTTCTTGTGATTTCTTCCAGTTCTATGATTCTATGATATTCTTGCTTTTATGTGTTCACTTTAGGAGTAGTTAGCCATTTGGGGCCATTTTTATAACTAGTAATGTCATCACAGTGAATAACAGATCTTATTTACTTGCCATGCAAAAAAAAAATATATGGTACCAGTTGTTACATTATATTTATAAAGTAACAGTGCTAACAATCTCATGTCGCAAAAGTATTGTGTTACAACAAGCAATGGTGTAATTTGTAATGCCTTACTCCCTCTACTCATGAGAACATCCTAATTTCATAAGGAAACTTGATGGAATGAGCCTTCTCCTGAAGTTAGGTTGTATGAATTTTACTTTGTGGAGGAGAAGATTCATAAAGGAGAGCAAAACTATAGGAGAGCTGGACATCTGGCTGCCTGGCTATCAAACCATGCTTTCTTTTTATTTCATGGTTCTGGGTTGCCAAGTGATCAGCCTTGTTTTACCCAAGCAGAACATGCCTATTCACACAGAAAGCAGGGGGTGCAAGAAATAAAAGAAAACAAGCCCTGCGCCAACTTCTTCCTTACCTTGGCACACTCCCTTTCTGGCATTGTCTCCTGACCCAGCTCATTAATAGCATCAGAGTGGAGCTAGAAGAAAAGTGCCTGAAGCAATGGAGCATGGAGGGGTCAGGTGGAAAAAGAGGAAAGTGCATTTCCTCTCACCTCTGCCTCTTGGTTATAGAAATTAGACCTTGCCCTCTGCTTTATATATGAGAGGGACAGAGATGTGAACCACCAAAGTAATTTCTCCTGCAACATCTAGCCTGGTCTATAAGGTCTATCACTTTGTTACAACTTTAGAGTAACAATATTTTAAAAAAGGACATTAAGCAAGCCCACTTGAAATGAATGAACTATTTTATGCTCATTTTGGATCAATTCAGAATTGATTCAAGTTCTTTGGGGTGGGAGAATTTCAATATTTTTTTCTGAGCCAGTTTGTAGTCTCAGAAAAACTCACCACCTGTCTCTGCCAGCTGTTGCCAAAATCCATCCCTTCTCTTCATGTGGCTGTGAGATCATCACCGTCAGAGCAGCAGAGGCATGAGGAAGTCATCTGCCTTCTTTTCTGTCACTCTGTTGATATAATTTCTTGAGGGGCCATGGAAGATGTAGTTCTCCCAAAAGCTTGTTGCAGCTGCTGTGTCAAAATTTCCTTTCATAAGAGGCAGGCTACTGTGAGAACTTTTTGTGCATACTTGACCTTAGCTTGGGAATGTTCTTTCACATCCACATCCCACAGAAGGTCAGCTCTATCTTAAGAGAACAAAGCTCCTGGCTATAAAACCTCACCCCTTAATGGCTTTATTGGGCATAACAGATGCCTCTTGTGTCACATGCTTATTTTTCCACAACTCTCTTCTCCTGAAACACTGTGATATCATCACTTATTACTTTTGCGTCAGTGTTCTCTTGCTATAACCATCTCCAAGAGCCAGTAACAAAAGGAATTGGTCATTTCCATAAATCTGTTCAATTTTCATTATATCTAAATTCAAGCCAATTGTAATGTTCCAATACAAATGACACTTTATTGTATTGAAAAAATGAATACTATATTCATTTACTCAGTCAATTTACTCACCATTTACCATTATTTAAATACTACTGATATAATATCTTTGAATCAATTATTTTGATATATTAGTTGTTTAATCAATATCCATATTCTTCCTAAACAATATCTCGAAGTAGTACTGGCCAAGTGATCCATCTACTAATAATAGAATATGAAAAAAAATCTAAACTGTATATGTTACAAAATTATTGCATTTTAAAATATAAATATTAATATCAATGCAGACAATTATGATGCATTAACTTGACTTTAGAACAAGACTACTTTCCTAGTGGTGTTCTTACTTTAAGTCTGCAAGCATAACTTCTTATAGACAAATAAATGGAGAGAGTGATTTACAAACTGGTCAGTATGGAGCACCTCTTTCTAACTGATTTCATACTATGAAATATTGTGAAATCCCATACTATTTGTTAATTGCATTAAAATGAGCATTTCTTCAGTTTTCCATACAAATTTGGTTCTCTGTTCATCAGACTATCAAGCATTACAAGAAGAACAAATTTCCCTATTAAAGTTCTTTTCCAGTTTGGAGCATTAGATGAGATTCTGTGCCTGCTCAGCCAGTAAGTGGGAGATCAGCTTCATCCCAGCTGCTTTGTAGATGCATATGCTGAAGTTCTTTGAATTTATCCTGACTCTCAATGCTGCGTAATGAGTGAGATTTTTTTAAACATGTGTGTCATTTGCAAAGTAGGAC
The DNA here is from genome assembly GCA_948474755.1 of Ctenosaura bakeri. Taxonomy (NCBI): domain Eukaryota; kingdom Metazoa; phylum Chordata; class Lepidosauria; order Squamata; family Iguanidae; genus Ctenosaura; species Ctenosaura bakeri. The sequence continues at coordinate 27,231 of CAOLHI010005638.1, forward strand.
TTTGTGTTATAAACAAATAAATTAGAAGAACCTCTTATGATTCCACCAAATTCCTAGGGAACAATGCAGCAGTGTACATGTGTAACATTGTTAACATACATGTGCCAAAATTAATCTGGGCAAGAACTCTGGGCCAACTTTCCCCAAACATTAACCATGAAAAGCTTATGAACACTGCATCAGTTTAAAATTGAGCCAAGCAGTGCTCACCCATCAGCTGTACTCATATGCCATGCTAAATCATAGTGGAGAATGAACTGTGGGGTGCCCAAGGCTCACAGGCTCCCTTCTCCTTTGGTGTAGCCATGAGGAGTTCAGAAACTTGTGCTTGCACTTTATGTTAACCATAGTTTACTGTATCATCCAAACCTGACAAACTGTGGTTAATCTTAACTATAATAAATAGAATTTATGGTTTTAAACATTCCACTGACCTTAACCACAGCTTAGCATTAACATCATGCCAAAATTAGATTAATCTAAAGTGTAAGCAGAAGCTTTTGATCTTCAATACAGAAAAGGCAAGGGGAACTCGGGAGACATGTAAGCCCAAGGTTTGCTACTGTTCACTGTTCTCATGCTAAACTATTGTTTTCCTGTGATATCCAAACACAGCCATTGAAATCATTTATCTAAATGTCATGAAGTTAACTAAAGTGCCTTGTTAAATCAGAGAAACAGGCTAGTTTTGAATAAAAGAACTGGGTAAACAATACACACTAGCATGGAGCATCAAAGTATCCAATTAAAGTAATGAGCATATCATCTAAATGCCATCTGCAATCAAAACAATAGAAGTATGTAAATTTGATATTTGCAGTCAGTTGTGAGGAACCCTGAATTCTTTACAGAAATTCAGTAATGCATTACAAACATACATACCAAGGTATATGCATGTCTTGGCACATATTTGTGGAAAATAGACAAAGAAAAAAGAAGTAACATTCCACTAGATACATCCTGTACTGCAAATTCTGCCCCTGTGCCCGGAACTGAGTCATGCATCAAATGTTTCTCTTCACATGATCCTGTGGTTACTGAACTGCGGATGAATTATTTGGCTCCCTGTGACACTCTGCTTAATATTCCACTTTTCCTGATAATTAATTGGGAGTCATTCAACCTTTTCAAAAAAGAAGACTGACCAATTGCCCCTTTGGCAATAACACATTGTTAATCAAAGCATATTTCTCCTAGGTAACATTTGCCAAGAAATGCTTTTTCTGGAATATTCTGTGTTACATTCTTGGCCAATAGCTACCTAAACAGATTTATTTTCTTGTATCAGCCTGTGAAACTTTAGCAGGAGTGAGAACATTAGTGCTGACTACAGTTTTTACATTCCTTTAGCATTGGTCATGTCAGGTGAGATTGATGGGAGTGATGGCCAGTAGCGGAGGGGGACACCTTTGCTGCCCTCCCCAAGAGGAGATCAGGCAATAATGTGCAACAAGGGTCACACGGTGTAATGGGGAGGGGGAGGGGTTTGCAGACCCTTTTAGGGCTGCGCCGCCCTTCCCTCTGGCCTCTTTGTTTTTGGGCGACCCACCCTCCCACGCTATGGTTTCAGTGTAAGATTGCTGGTCGCTTTGGGGCCGGGTAGGAATTTTTTCCCCCTGGGGGGGGGTTTTCGCCTACCCTACACTGTGTCAAGGGATTGGACAATTGGCTTTACAAGGTGATGTCTTAACTAGGTATTAAATAGGTCTCCACAGCCTCACTTGTCTTTATTCATGGCTGGTAGGAGGGTCTAAGGGTTTTGGTAAGTACCTACGGCACCCTGTGGTGCAGGATAAATGCTGTCCTTGAGGCGGGTCCGGGACTTGCCCCTACCAGGCATGAGCCGGGGGGTTGCGGTTTGTGGGCTCGCCTTCCAGAAAAGGGCTGGCCAAAGTCTTAATTCAGCCTCATGGGTTGGCTTTGGGGCCCAGTACCTCACTCTAAGAGGGCTATGGAAGAGGTCTGGAGCTGACTCTTGCCATACCCTACCCATGCTGTTGAACCCCTGCTAAGGTCATACGTTCAAGTTCATGGTCAAGGTAAATTCAAGCCCAAGTTCAAGGTCAAGTTCACTTCCAGCTTTGTGTTAATTAGGCATACATTAATAAATTGCCCTAGTTCAACCCAAGCCCTGTGTGTGGTGTCTTCATTTTGGAGTTGGGTGGCAAAACATCTGCAGAGTCCCACAACCTAAGACTCGCTTTTTAAAACTTAACTGGAAAACAGAAGCCAAAAATAGGATGTTTGGCTTAAAAGCAGGCCCATATTTTACAGACTGAACAAGAAAAAGGGACACATACTATCCTTCCATGCAACATGTTTCCCTTGTCATATGAGAAACAAAAATCACTGGTTTTCAGGGGTGGCGGATGGCTTCCATGCGAGGGATGCAGGAATCAGCTCTGAGATTCACACCACATGTATGTTTAACAAATTGGATAACTTCTCTAAAGTCTGAAACAAAATCCAGGCAGCTTCACTGGATGGACATGGAAACCAGCAGCTCCCACTACTTCTGTTTACTCTAATCCATGCCAAAAACAACAACAACAACAACAAATCATTAGAGTTCATCATTCTACAGTAGAACTGAAATCCAGAGAGTGGCATTTCACTTCTCCTCAGGAATCTCCTAAATGGGCACCCAGTTACAATTAAGAGTGTCCTGGGAGAGCAGTTTGTGGGCTGCAGGAGTTTTCCAAGACCCAGGCAAAGCCAGAAACAACATCCTGGACCAAGTATGATTTTATTCAAATGGCTTTAAGTACAACCAACAAACCAACTCCACATAGGCCACAAGCATTACATGAATGAAGAGTTCAGAAAAGTTACCGTTTGGGGACTATAGCTCCCAGAATCCACTGAATAAATGGAACAGTTAAGGGCATCTGTCAGTACCCAGCCTCAGAGGAACCTATATCCAATTATCCTGTTGGTTCATTGTGCTACCCTGAGCTGCCTCTGCTGGGAGAATGGTAAATATTTTGGCCCTGTGCCTACATCAAGTGGAATTGGGCTGCCCTGTTATTCCCAGTGAAGAGACATGGTAGGATCATTAACTACAGGAAAAAGAGATTCCCTTGGTTGAGGATCCTGACTCAATGCATATTTTGCATTCATAAAGTCCCATGTTAATTCCCTGGCATTTCTAAAATACAGGTCTCAGATAGCAGGGACCATTTCTACCCAAGGCCTTGGTGTGTGCCTGCCATTCAGAGTGGACATTACCAGACTATTTGTTTTACGTATGTTGAAAGAAAACACTGGTCTCTGAGGTGGGTATAAATATTTCTAGCATGTTCGCTGCCAGGCCTGTGAGATTCTTCTGTAGATTTCTCCACCAAATTGCCATTAATGTCAAGAACTGGAGAATTTAAATTAGTAAGTATTTTGCTCCCTGCATAGCTAAATCCCTGGGCTACATCCACAGTGAGTAAGAGGTATATCCACTGGACCCGGGCCAAAACCTCTGGGTCCAAAGAGCACTTACCAATTGCATTCTCAATCTGATAATCTCATTGCACAGGATTCTGGTGAGCCACTTAATTACTTGTGATCCCATTATCCAAAATCATTGGGGTACTTGAGGCTGGAGTGCTTGTGGAATTATGATTTTATCATGCTGTGCACTAATTTTTCTAAAGGAACACAATAATCGAGGATTGTTTTTGGGGTCAAACTTCTAGGGGTTCCATTTGCCTGTGCATGCATTTTCTGGGCCCAAATTGTCTGAGCTCAAGTATTAACCATAACTGATGTTGTCAGGCTTCACCAACTCCAGTTAATTCAGTACCTAATATCAGATTTGGCCTTTGGCAATCAATCAGTGACTCAACTAAAGTCACTATGGATGAAGAAACTGAAAAGTCCCAAGTGACAAGCAAATAACTGCTTTGTTTCAGAATCTACCAGAGCTGAAATTAAACCCTGCTACGACAAATCCAAACAAAGCTTCTCCCTGATTCTAACATAAGGCACATGCAGGTAGATGAAGGACACAATACACTTGGATAAAACTCCAGAGCTGCTCCTCTGGCAGGGAGTCTCTTTTCTTCCCATCCACCAGGCTGCAAATTTTCTGCTGTAAGGTTTGCTGGTTCAAATAATTGCCTCAGGTCTTTCTCCAGCTCAGTGTCCTTACCAAATTCTCTGATTTGACATCCTTAGTTACACTTTCCTCTGGACTTCTCCAGACTCTTCCATGTTTTAAATTGTTTTAACTTCAGGTTTTAGCAATAGAAACTCTAAGTCCCCTTGTGCAAAGAGGAACATAAACACAGAATCTTCACTGTTTGTTAAACTCAGCAGTTGTTAGCATCGCAGCATTCCACGGCCTTCATTAATGGAGATATTGGCCTTATCAAGGAACTCTCTGTAAACTGGTGATTAAAACACTCTGGGGCATTGGAGGCAATGAAGCCAAAATCTCCAAATTTCATAAACGCTAAGTGGGTTATAAAATCCCTGGGTGGGCTGAGAATGAGAATAAAATAAAAAATGACAACAACAAAACAAAACCTCTTTAAAATGGATAACTGAACTCAAGCCAAGCTATTTTATGTTCCACCGTCTTCCCTTCCCCCAACTCTCTTCATTTATCTATTTAAGCTTGCCTATAGGACTCTCTTTTGGTGACATTACTTTATAGTTATTCATAATGTTCTACTTTTTTAAATCAAGATTCTGTTTTTGGTTTGTACTTGATTACCATTAGCCTTCTTTTTTTTTCAGGCAAAAAAGCAGAGTGTGCATTGAATAAATACAGAAATAAAATAAAAACACAGCAACAAGAATTACCCACACTCAACTGGTTTTCAAAGGGACAGCCATGATAGTCTGTTTTAGCACAGAACAGAAAAAAGAAGGGGGAAAGGATGGTGTACGGGAAAATAGTCCAGCAACACCCTCAAGATTGATTTATTTTAGTTTGACATGCAGCTAGTTAGACCTCTGCCGATGCTGACTGAGGCTGTTTCCACACTATACTTTTATAGTGCTGTTATTCCACTTTCAATATCCTATGGTATCCCGGGGTTTGCAGTTTAGGGAGGGGCCTTTAGAATTCCCAGCCAGAGAGCTCTTGGGCCTCAGGAAACTACAAGCCCCAGGATTCCACAGGAAGTTGAAAGTGGAAGAATAGCACTATAACAGAGGCCCTTTTCGCATTGAGGCTTCTCGCGCAAGGGGGGAGGGCGGCTCGCGCGAGAAGCCTCCTCTGGGAGGCTGCCGTTTCCCCCCTCGTTCCTTCCGCAGGCGAAGGAACGAGGTGGGAAGCGGCAGCCTCCCAGAGGAGGCTTCTCGCGCGAGCCGCCCCCCCCCGCGAAGCAGGAGGCTGGCGCGTCCGTCCCCCCCCCGTGAAGCAGGAGGCTGGTGCGTCCGCCCCCCCTCTCGCGAGGCAGCAGGCTGGCGCGTACGTTGTGCTAGCGCCCCACCCCACCCCTTCCGCAGGGGCGGAGGGAAGGAAGCGCGACCCCGACGCTCCGCACAGGAGGTACGTGCGCGTGGGCACCGGGAGCATTGCGCGAGCGCGGGTGATTTTCGCTTCAAAGCGAAAATCAAAAAAACCGCGATCACGCTGCTGCAGCCCCGTGAGCGCGGCGGAAGTGGGAGTGCGTCGTGCAGAGCGACGCTCCCACTCCCGCGAGGTTCACGGGGCTATTTTGCGAAAGAAAGCCCGTGCAAAAAGGGCCACAGAAATGGCCTGAGTGGCCTCATTTCCCTCACAAGGCAGCTCCAGCATCCATTTTAAGAATCTTCACCTTATTTGTACTGAATATCCTACCACCCTGAAGTAACCCCTGAGCAGTGGGGGCTATCACAACAGGCTTCTCTTTTAAACCTCCTTTTTGCTTTGGGCTAATAATATCCTGTCCAAAGACAGACATTACACATTTTGGGCAAAACATATGGATTGCCCTATATTATTCTCTTGTTTGGTAAAATATTTTTTCTGTATTTTAACAGAAAGTTTCCTTATAGATTTTTCTTATCCTTTCTATATCAGTTTTTTCACATGGCTTGTCTTTTGGTAGTATGATTGATGCAGCTGTATTGCTGTTCTATGGTTTCGCTGAACTGCTCTGAGCTTCCTTTTGACAGGGAAACTGAAGCACAAATAAGTAATGAAGAATTATTTGTCAAGCAACTCCAAGCATTGGGCACTAAAGAATTTACTGTAGTTATAAAACATGATGTGCCTGGGGAATGATTAATGACACATTGGTGGTCTAATTTTTTTTCTTTTTTTCTTTTTAAATGGCTTTAATGCCAGTGTTTTAAACTGGTCTTAATTCTATTAATAGCTTAAATATATCTTAAGTTTCTGTATATTTCTTACTGAGGTGTGCTTTTATCTTGTTTCTGTTTGTAAGCCACCTTGAGTCCCAGTTCTGGGAAAAAGATGGGAATCTAACTAAGGCCATTTCCACACGAGGTTGATACATCGTAGCAGCATCAAACTCTTACCCTCTGGTCTGCACATTGTACCATTTTAGCTTCATAGTTTTCCTCGTGGTTCTGCATATTTTCAGCTTCTAGAACGGTTCACTGCGGTTCACTGAGATGTGAAACCGCTGTATGTGAAAACCAGAAAAACTCCAATGTAAATCTCCCTAACTGATTCTGCTATGGTTTTTGCCTAAATGCAAAAGCGTAGCATCGATTCACATTGCAGAAGTGGACGACTGTGGGCATTCCCAGGCTGTCCTTTCCATCATTTCCGTCCCTATCTTTCTCTGCCCATCAAAGGACAGGCTGCCATCATTATTGTCTTCCTGTGTTAAACGTACAGTGGGAAGAGAGTGGATCTGGTAATGGACTGTTAAAACGTGTTTTTCCCCACGTATCAACAAACATACATTCCTACACACAAACGTAGCAACACAGAAATGGGTTAAAAATGTATGTGTTTTTTTTTAAAAAACAGACCAATCAGTGATGGCAGGGTGGGGTAAGGGAGCAGAATGGAAGTGGCCAGGGACTTGCTGTTGAGGATGCAGCAATCGCTGTTCTCCGCAGTAGTATGATGTAAATTGGGATGGGGTGTGCAGACAACACAGTTTCTGAATTTCTGAATTCAGTTTCCAAATCGGAGTATAAAAACATCGCTCTTGACATGCAGTGAACCACTCCTCCCCTCTTGTGCGGAACTGGCCTCACTCTCATTCTGCATAATTTCTACTAGTTTAATTTCTACTAGTTAATTCTTGAAAATCATGTTTAAAAAATTAAAACAGCCTTTTCCGATATGTGCCCAGAAGGCATTGTTTCAGCAATAATATCTCAGAAATATTTCAACCCTACCTCACAAAAACTTTTTTATGTTTATTCTAATATGCTGCACCCTGAGTTAGTCCAAAACGTGGACATGCTGCTGTAATATTGGGCGGGGGCAGAGAGATTGAGAAAGAGAACATGCTAGGCATCAAGCAGGCATGTCAAATGCCACACCCAGGTACAGCATTATTTCCTGCTTTGTTCACAAGCCTGCTCCTCTGATAAGTCTCCATCTGAGCTGCCGTACAATAGCTGCTGTCAGCAAACACTGCTTTCCTGCAGACATCAGGGCATACAGAGGCTGTCTCTAGCTGCGCCAACAAAAAAAGGCTAACAACAGAAGGAGTAATTAGCAGATGTCCCTTTGGATGAAGAGCAGGGGATCACTGCATGAGGTGGTGTGACCATTTGTCTACAAATCTCCAGAGAAGAAGAGGAATGGATATTTTATGCTGGGGTAGTGAACCTTTGACCTACCAGATGTTTTGTTCTTTACTGCCCACAGTCTCTTGCCGTTTGCCATGCTGGGGGAAGCTGCAGGGCCAGAGGTGCCCCATCTCTCCTCTGGATTGTATCCTAGTTACAGCCTGGTTCACATAATTTTCCCCACATGAATTCAGTTGATCATGTTGCCATGATAGTCGGTGTAGTGTACTAGTTAGAGTCCTGGATTGGGACTTGGGAGATCCTGGTTCGAATTCTCATTCTCAAATTCTCATTCTCATTTCTCTCTTAGTCACACCTACTCACAAGGACAAAATGGGGCTTTAAGTGTACGTGGGGAACGGCAGGACATACATGAAATGAAATAAATGGATGTGTGGGTGCATGTATGGATAAATACAATCTGTATCTACTTCTATGCACTGGAAATTCACTAGAACTCAGCACGAGTGCCAGGATCTTGCCTACAGAATACTTCAGCAGAAATCAGGTCACATAATAAACATATGGCAAAGCGAAATTACATAACAGCATAAATCCTGCTCTTTAATATTAAATTACATAACAATATAAACCCTTATCTCCCCCATCTCTGTGCGTACATCCAATGCATAAAAAGGAAAGTAAGACTGTTTCTGCCAGCCCAGACACGAGCGTTGTGCACCTCTCTGCCTGTGCTCCCATCTGCACATCCTATGGCATGCCTATGAACTTAAACCCTGTGTGTACAGTTGAATGCTTTTAGATGTCCCATGTATTTGGGAACCCCTATTTCATAGGGTTCCTTATTGTATGGACAGACTATCTGTATATAGTTGTAGATGCAGTCAATCTACAGCAGGTGTGAGGGACGCATTTCACAGGAGTGAGTGAAACGAGCAAAGTGCATACTTTTTCCAACTCTGTCTTCTAAGTCAGATATAGGAAATGCAAGGTCCATCAGATTTTGTTAGCCAGCCATTGTTGCTCACCACTGGTGCTAACCATCAGTCCAACTATCTCAGGGCTAAGGAATAGTTGGCCCTTCAGATGATGCCACACCATAGCTATCATCATCTCTATGCACTGGCTAGGCAGGGAAAGGCTGATGAGAATTGCAGACCAACAACATCTGAAGAGTCAAACATTCCCTAACCCTGTTTGAAGTTCTTTTTCAGCTTGCTTCTGCAGTTTCCAAGCTCTAGAAAATACAATTTGTTGTTCATTGACTTAGTTGTAATCATCACATGAAAAACATGATTATGTGAATCCATAATTTGCCAAGGAATTTAGAGAGGAACAACCATCAGTTCCATGAAGAATCTTAGGTTCTTTCTAGAAGTCTCACTTACCAGATAGATCCAAGTGTTTTCTAATGGGATGATACAACCTAATTCACACTGCTGCTTGCATCTTGCCAGTAATGCACGACAAGTGGCAAGCACAGCCTTACAAATCTCCACCAAGGGGTGGCTCTCCTTCTTCTCTTCTTTACAACATCTGCTACCAAATTAAGGATAGAAATTTGTGTCCATAATAATTTAATGGCTTCATCAATAGTTCTTTGAAATCAGTACAGCTTCATGAAATGTAGGCCAAGAAGCAAAGCATCTTCAGCAGGATTGGGCAACCACTTTTCTTTCAAGAGCCAGGTTCTTTTGGGGAAGCATGTAGGGAGCTTCATGCTTCTGGTGGACAGAGCTTATGTTAGTAGTGCCAAATGTAGGAGTGCCCACTGCCTTTCTCTCCCTATCTCCTTCCCCACATTCTCCCTCCTTTCCCTTCTCTCCACCTCATGTACTGCTGAAGGGTCAGACTTCTCTTGCAGAGACCAGAACAGATCAATTGCACATGAAATTTGGACAAAGGTTATGAGATCAGGCCAAAGGATGCATGTAGCCCTTGGCAAGATGTTGGCCACCTATGATCTACATTTCATTTGGGGAATACCTAGAATTTCTAAGATGGCCTACTCATGGTCATCCATACATTGGGAGCATCCTGACTTGCTTATTGCAGTGTTGGGCTGCCTCTGAGAAGTGCTCAGAATCTTCAGCTGGCTCAAAATATGGCAGCCAGATTGTTGACACTCCTCATGGTGAGTGTACTTCCCTAGTAAAGACATTCAATGGCTTCCAGAATGTTCACTGGTGAAATTCAAACCCAGGTATGCCCAGTCCTGAACTGTGAAACCATATGAATAGTTCACAACCAGGCTCCTAAAAGTCTGCTTTCTCCCATGCCTCTCAGCCACAGCTGTCATCTTCAGGTGCCTTCATCATTTTCTCTGAGCAGGTGGCTGCTAAAAGTTGGTTCTTCTCTATGATGATGTTCTGTCCACTGAGCACCATCATTTATGTTTATTTTACTTGTTAAATTTATATCCCGCCTATCTGCCAAAATTGCAAATCAAAACACAACTCAAATAATAAAAAAGAAATACCATTAAATAGAAAAATAGGTTAAAAACACAATTGAAAATCCTAAGTAAACCCGATCAGTTAAATACCACCTTCAGTGGTAACCCACACATCTGAAAGGCTAGCACAGATTTAAAAAGATGCTTGCTTGCTAACAAAAAAAGAAGCAACTTTAGCCTCTGTTAAAATGGGAGCTCTAAAGCTTGGAAATAGCCTTTCTCATATCTCCCTCGTATTTTCCTCCCCCACCAGACCTGTAATGCCTCCTCCCAAGCCATATAAGTCAAAACCATCACTTTGAAATGTGCTCAGAAATGGTACTGAGGGTCATCTGAAGTTTCCAGACACTTTTCAGACCAAGAAATAGGCAGGGAGAATTGATGGTGAGGAAATCCAGGGCTGTCCATCCAGCTGATCATACTAAGAACAAATGGGTCTGTAGGAAAACTCTCGATACGCTCTACAGATCTTCTCCTCACTTTAACTCAGCTGAAACCCTCTTAGCTCTCAGTGCTGAAAAAAAAAGGTATCCCTTTGAATTACCTCCACAAAGTTGAAGTCAAACAAGTAACCCTTTCAAGCTCTGCTTATCTCTGACTGTCTCATATACAATATTCATATTTTTTTTCCTGCAGTGTGAAGCTGATCTTTCTTGTCCTGAATACATATATATATATATATAAAACACAACACAGTAGCATTCCCATCCTCTTTACACATCTGGAAAAAGATGGTAGCCTATGAAAGGTCTCATAAAAGAGTTTTCAACAAGTTACAGGACTACACGTTGATCTTCTCCATTCATAACAAGGTATCACCAGTCCTTCTGGTAATGCCAACAGGTCATCCGGTTCCATACGAAGAACATAAAACTAATCATTCTTATATGGAAATAGAAGAAATGTTTGTGTTAATTCCTTAGACTCCCCAAATATAACTGCATATGCACAGATATATGTGAGGAGTATTCATATATAAAATATCTTTGCATACACACACGAATATGTATGTATGAGTACTAAGCCATACAGAAGGATCTGTTAAACTACATCCTGGAGATAGCCAGTGTGGAGTGGAGTGACTGTAGCTATGAATACTGACTGAGAAGACTCAGTTTCAAATCCATCTTCAGTCAAGAAGCCTACCATGTCAGTTTATGCCACCATCTCCAAAGATGTTGTTGGACTTCAGCTAATGGTCAGGGATTTGGGAACTTGTAGTGCAGTAGCATCTCAGGATCCAAAGTCTGGAACCTCTGGCTTAACCAGGGTGCTATCTATGTTCATCCCAAAGAGCTCACTTCTGGAAAGGTAGGATTAGTATATGGATGTTATAGATTCAATACTGACAGCAATAATTTCCCTTGGGCACTGCTTTGATTGCCATGCTGAGAGGGTAAGCAGTGTCTGGAAAAAAATCAGTGTATGGAAAAACTTCAGCGTAATTTAACTTGAATGGAAAGTGAGAATCCTAAGTGTGCTAACACACTTTTGGAGCAGAGGCTAAAATAGTGTGGCTACTGGTGGTAAAATGTAGGATACAAAGCCTAACCCTAACAGTTTTCCACTGAGAGAGAGAACATTTTGTAGATTTCCTTTGTTACACAGGAAATAATTTTTACAAATGTTAAACTTTCCCTAGAGTATAACATGAAAGATGACGTCTATGGGTCCTTTTTTTTAAAAAAAATCATGCTTAGTGAATTCTCATCGCTTGAGAGGTTTTCCACTCTCTTTCCTGATGCGCTTGCTCCAAAGGATGCCAGATTGTTAGGAGTTCTCTACATTAACTAGTCCATCCAAAATTTGTAAGAAAATATGCTTAATTATATTACATTCTGTATATTGCAAATAGTAATACTTTATGGCCGGTGGATTTGGTGCAGTTCTCTCCTGCCTTTAGATTCATGACAGGCAGAATCCATTAGGCCCTTCTCATAATTTAGGGTCCTATCATTTAGAATTCTAAAGGGGCTTTCATGACCCTCTTTCATATTCTGATAATGCAACTGCAGCAATGCTATTTGTCAGAGTCCTGGTGCAGTGTGAGCATCAAGAGTCAACATTGTCTGGGCCCTGTCAATGTCTACAGTGAAGCAGAAGGCTCACTGTTGATCTCTAGGGGACCTCTGTTTCTTCTCTTTCTTCTGCCACTACTTGCCCTTACCATATGCACTAAATTGTGACAAAGCAAGAAGAAAGAGTAGCACCCTCCTCTTCCCCTCTGTTGCTTTCTCATGTGCATTGTCCCAGAGGAGGAGGGCAGCTGAGAGGGCAAGTAAAGTGGTGACCGTTATAAATGAGAACCAATGGCAGGTAGGGAGCCCATGAAGGAAGGAGCTTACAGTAGGAATCTTGCAAAGGAGTACATCAAATCTGGAGCCTACTCAGCCTCTGCACAAAGTGAATAAACTTTGTCTGGGCCCTTCATATCTACACAGACCAGAAAGTCATGCTGGATGTCTAGTGTCATCAGTATTTCAGCAACTCTCCAGGGTGTGAGCTTCATCAGAGTGGCAAGAAATTTCCTGAGCACAGTGGGCTAATGGATCTTTCAAATGGATCGATAAACAGTTGCAGAGACACAACATAACACGTACTGGTATTGGAAGTTATTTTACATTAAGAGTACAAACATATTGCCGTGGGAACAGGTCTGAATAGAATGCTTCACTAGAGAGTCCAGTGTTTCTGACAGCCCATCTCTAATTAATTAGGTTTCAAAGCAGGAATGAAATAGTAGATATTAGCATCACAAATCACATGTAGAGAAGTGTCTTTTAGCAGTCATAGGCCCTTTTCGCATGCAGTTTCTGTTGCAAGAGGGCCCCTTGAGTGTCGCGTGAATGGGAGCATTGGTCCGTACGACGCACTCCCATTCACACGACGCTCACAAGCCTAAAGCTGGGAGCCGAAAATACTGCGTGGTCGTGCAATGCTCCCAGGGCCTCACGAACTTACCTGCCATGCGGTGCATTGGGCGAGCCAGGCTGGTTGCGCTTCCTCCCCCAGCGCAGCCTACAGCTCCCAGGCTGCACTGCGGAAGGAAGGGGCGGGGCGCTAGCGCAACGGTTGCGCGACCAGGAAGCGAGCTGCAGGACGAAGCAGCAGGGAAGTGGCAGCGTTCCTGGTGAGGCTTTTCGCACAAGACGCCCCCCCCCAGCCACGCAAATGGATAACGTGCGAAAAGGGCCATAGTTTAGCAAACAACATTTTTGTTACTATTGACAATTGTGCTTAGCTACAATCATTCTAATGGTACTCAGAGTTTTTGCTAGTAAATTTTGCACAAGACACCATATGACATGGAAAACTATAATTACTTTAAACATTTAGGAAATGCTATCGCACTTGTTAAAAATGGCAAATCCTCCCTAACATTCTTAATGTAGAGTCATATTGTTGGCACCATAAGAATTTGATACTAATTCTCCAGAAAGTCTAACTATGCCACCTCACTGCAGCATGGAGATGAGTCTGAATTCCCAAAGATCATACCTGCAGATTGTAAGGCTTGGCAGGATCTACCAGGCTGATAAAGCTTCAGAGCCCCAGAGAAGGACTGAATGTCTATTATCTGAGGATAATGCCTAGGTAAGTATGGAAGGAAGGTAACAAATTGGCCACAACAACTGTGTATAGAATAGGTGCAATCCTCACAGACTACCTGTATAGATAACATAACAAATCTTCATGATACATGTTATCATCTTATAATGTCCACATTAAGCACATTATTTACAGACACACACACACACACACACATACACACACACACAGGGAATGAATCCTTCACCATGTCCTTCAATAAGAAAACACTGCAACCTGAAAGTTAGTAAAAGGCTTAATGTGTAGACATTATAAGATAATGACAGGGAAAATATGCTATATTTTCCAAAATTTTGTTTATGCATAAAATTGTACTGACTCATTTATTCATGGCCCACTGCTGGAGCAAATGTTATATCTACAGAAGTTTCTAAGTTCTAAATCTATCAAATAGTAGCAGAGCAGGGAAAGGTTTCTGCTTAAAAGCTTGGAAAGCAATTGCCAATCAGCCTGAGGCAAGATTAACACTAGGGAATGTGTAGGCCTCTAGATCATGTTGGACTGCAACACCCATCACCCCTGCCCGTATAAGCAATGCTGAAAGATAAGGAGGGCTATGGCCTGACATGCTCTGGAGGGCCCCATATTTCCTAGCCCTGAGCTAGCTGATTCAATGGTACTTCTTTAGTCATTCAAAGCAACTTCAAGGGTTCAAATGGTCAACACTGGCACTAGATTCCTATCTTGAATATTGCCCTTAAAATCAATTATGATTACATCTTTAAAAAATCAGTTATACTTATACCTGACCAGAATCTAGAATCACCAGGGCATTATTACAAGTCTTGATTAAAAGTTCAGACCTCAAGAGAAGAGTGCAGTAAGCCAATACGTAAGTTTTTCTTTTACACAGAACTATACAGTTTGTCTTGAAGCAACACTAGCATCATCATTTTTATTCTTCTCGCCAATCAAAAGCATACATTGTGGTGGAAGCATTTCATGCATTCACAGTAACATTTAATTACTTATACTTCAAAAGCTATAAAATACAGACTGTATGTATATAAAAACTCAGTTTGCTTCCCTGGGATTAAATCATCAATTCGTGTGAATGTAATTGTGTAGTGAAATGAAACAGACACATGATGGCCTGCAAGCTCGCATATTACCATTGTGTATTATTAACGTGGCCGTAATGGTTTGATACTGAGAGTCAGGTTCAATTTATATTATTGTGGGCTCTTTAAAACACAAAATACACATGGTTTGGGACAGTTCCAGCTGAAAAGCTAAAAGCATTTGATGGCCATAGCCAGCATAAATTCAATTTAGCCCATGCCAGATGAACATTCACCAGCCAAGAAACCGAAAAACATTCATGACAAATTGCTCCTGGTCTATCTTGGATTAACTTTCAGCCTCTCTTACTGGATAAGAAAAGATACTGTATTTAACTTTAGCAAAGAAAGGACATTATAAATACTGTTCTTTTAGGGCCACAGTGGAAATCACATGCCCCTCCAAAAATTGTTGGACTATAGCAATAGGCAATGACAACATATGTTGGGCTGCTTGATTCCCATCCTTATTTTAGAGAATACTGCAACAAACTTGGGAGAAGTGCTGTTGTTTTTAATCACACTCACTCAGACACACACACAAACAGGTGGGATGTTCCAGTCAGTTGAGAGTGATGAATTAACACTACATCTTGGAATGACACACTTTGATGTTGTATAACAGGCTTGCCTTTGTACATCCTTGCTGCAATTGTGACAAGAGTCAACACTGTACTGCTCACCCATAAAATATGGATTAATAGGGAGTATTATAGCCCCCACTACAGAAAATACCAGAATAGACTTCTGAATGGCAGGATTTTCATGTATGGGCTGTAAACATTTGAATACTGCTTGTTGCAGGATTGCTTTGCTATAAAGAATACCAAATGGACAATGCAAGCAGATACAGATATTGCTGTTCCACTCCAGTAAATTAGAATGCGAATAGCTTATTCTCTAATATTGTTCAGCAAAAAAATGGTCATTGGTAAAAGATAAATTCAGCCAGAAAGGAAGATTGCTCAAGCAAATGAACAGGATCAAAATGAGAGCAAATTAATGATAGCAGAATAAATTTCCTTCAACCAAAACCATTTACGTCAGTAATGATATTTCTAGATTCCATAAAGGGATGTCAGACTGAGCCGTAAGGCACAGAGGTAACAACATGGGCAAGGATGCATCTGACAGCCAAGCTCCACAATCTGCAGCCTCCTGAGATATGTGGGAGGCAGGATTGTACCACTTCCAATGGGGTGGGATGGAACATTTGAGTGCCCCATCTCCACCAAATCACCAGCATATAATGGGCAACAGGCTGGTGGGAAAGCAGGACAGAAATGTAAACAATAAATTAATTGCATGCCAGAGAGAACTATCTAGCTCTGGATTTTCAGGAACTTTCGATTTGTGTTTCCCACTCAAGACAGTCTGAAATGGAACAATCTAGCAAGAGATTTATCGCATGGGAGCTCCCATTGTGTGTGTTTGTCTCTGACTTGAAGGTCTTGTATTAGATATTGTATTAGATTAAAAAGTCATTGCCCAATTCAGTACGTGCTTAAATTCAAATATTTCACTAAAGTCACAGTCACTTTAAATACAGCTATCCCAGTAGTCCTTCTTTCCAATGATTGGGCTGAAAATGCTTTTGGACTGCCACTACTACACCCCTTACCACAAACTATAGACCTTTCTGCACTACACTGTTACAGTGCTATTATTCCACTTTCCTCCTCCTGTGGAATTCTGGGGTTTGTAGTTTCCTGAGGCCAAAGAGCTCTCTGGCTAAGAATTCTAAAGACTCCTCCCTAGACTGCAAACCCCAGGATTCCATAGGATGTTGAAAGTGGAATAATAGCACTATAGCAGCATAGTGTGGAAATGGCTCCATGCTGATGGGAGCTGCAGGCAAAAACATATCTGGGAGGCTGCTGCTGCCCCTTCCTGAGGAACTGATGCGCTAACACAAATAGGACTTAACTACTTGTAACAATGTCTAGAATCTGGTTGCAAGGATAAAATTGTAAAAATCCTTTGACATGGGGCAGCAGTACCAAAATGTTTGGTATCCTAAATTATTTCCATGAGCTGCTCTGTGCCATACCCCAGCAGAGGTAAACACTTTTTTAAAAAAATATCTTGCTGCACCATCCAGATTTAGCAGTTACTCCATGACTCAAAAGCCAATTCATATACCTATCCACCTTCACCCACCATTCATCATTGTACCATGGAAGCTGGAATGGTTACTTTTGTTCAATTGTATTTTTTAGGATTTCTCCAGCCAGCCAGCCAGCATGGCTGGAGGACTGTGGAAACTGTAGTCAAAAAAGGCATATTTTCTAGACTTGGAGTATTTGGCTTCAACCTGCTGTGTTGTAGAGCTGACCTTGACTTTGAATTAAATGGCCGTCCTTGGGCTTTTGCTACCTACAATAGGCCAGCATAATCTCAGATGCAAAATATTGTGCACTATTTTACTGGAGAGGCAGGTTGGAGATGTTTGAGACTGAAGGTGAATTTGCAAAAGAAAAATGCCACCAGCCCCAGAACAGAACTCAAACCAGAGAGAAATGATTTGAAGCAGCTGCTCCCAAATGGTGAAATAAACCATGGCTCCTAGCCCTTCACATTTTTAATTCTCAATCCACCCTGTTCCATTACAACATGAATACAAAGAGGATCCTGAACAATATTTTGCTGTTCAGTTTTCCTTCCAGCCAGACTTCTCCTCCTTCTCCATATTACTCCATTCCATTCCTTCTCCCACTGAGTTTTTGGTCACTCCCCCAACTTTCAGTAACCATTTTTTGGTGCCACTAGGCTATGGGTGGGGAGTCCCATCTCAAAGATGTTCTAGGAACATATTTGTTTCCCTAAGTCTGTTGATCTCTCTGCCTTGTGCTTATTTTGCTTACATAGGAATGTTATTTATATCTGGACATCAGTGTTAGAGACAATGAATACAGACACAGAAAAAATGTGTGGACAAATGGCAGTAGGACATAAGTGTTAAATTCTAATAAGAGGCCAAGTTCAAACAGGTCCTGTCTTGTTTTCCTCAGGTAAAAACTAAAAAGAGACAGAAAAGGTAAGAAAAGATCATTTTTCTGCAGCTCTAGGTTTATTCCTTCAGTCTATTCTCTGGACCAGAAAATTAAGCCACCTTAACTGTTATGTCAAAGTGGCTTTTTTGGAAATTTCTGCATTTCAGTGGTACAGCACATGCTTGGTGTATGTACACAAGGTCCAATGTTTGACCTCTAACATCTCCATTTTCCCCCCAAAAAAGAATCTCAGGTAGTGGAGCTGCGCCAGACTTTTGCCAGAAGCCATAGGGCAGGTTTCCCCAATCAGAATCCTCCAAGCGATTTGAACTACAGCTTCCTCCAACCAAAGCTAGTATGCCCAGCAGAAAGGAATCGCGTGCGTTTGAATACAAAACACCTGGAGGAAGCCTGGGAGAAAGAGACTCAGCAGATATAGTTTTGTATGCAGCATTGATCAAACTTCACTCAATTCCTTTAAGATACAGAGTCTGGCAACTCTCTTTGACGTTTACTTACATGTAAATTTCCTTAGGTCTATTCAACAGAGGATATGTACATTATATCAGTTTTGCCAATTCGAAGCAAGGCACTCTTGACATTTTTAGATGGCTTTGTATTAGGTGTTCCAGACTTTGGGCTGCAGTGGCATTCTGCGCAGTAGCTCAGGGAGAGCCAGTCACTCCTAATGAGCTGTGAGCCTCAAACCTGGGCTCACAGAACAGAAAGCCAAGGAAGGTAGGAGTTATGTGGCTTTATTGCTTTCTCCTGTCCCTGGTTTAAAATCAGATGAACCAAGAAGCTACATCAATGTTGCTTTGAGATCTGGATTTTGTTTAATCTAGAGATCCTTTCACTTCCCTTATATGCCAAAGGAATCCGGGGGCGGGGGGGGGTGCTAAAGGGTATGCCTACCCCTCCCTGTCGCTCTCCCTCCCTCCCTGTCAATGCGTTGGAATCAAGAGCCATCTGAGTCACTGCGCTCTTGGAACAGCCTCCTGGCTGCTCCGCGCTCTGCATAAGCAAGTCACCGCGGGCTTAATCCAATTTTTGCCGCCTGCAGCTTTTGGCAGCCGCACCAGCCCTTGTGGAATTCTGCGTCGGCAGCGGGGCCCCCTGGAAAGGGTTCCACAGGTGTTCTCAGGGAGGTCCCCCGTTTATGGCCGAACGTTTCCCCAGGTCCTGCGTGGCCTCCCAACGCTTGCCAGCCGGCCGATCTTCTCCCCCTTCCTAGAACCTTCCCCAAGAGCTGAACTTGGACGTCTCAACAAAGATTCCCAGGAAGTCGCACCGAGATCATCTCCGATCTGGTCGGCGCCGGATGAGATCACGCGGTGGGTCAAGACAGGCGCTCTGCCTATGCTCAGAGAAACCCTGTTCAGGAGACGCAGGCTTCAGGGACTACAAAGTCCCCCGCCCTCCCCAAGTCCACGCGTCTACTTCTGGGCTCTCGGCTGCCTTTTCCTCCTCTCCCTGGTCGCCCCCCCCCTTGCCTACGGGCTGGCGTGACGGTCTCACGACTCCTCCGGCGGATCCCGGGCTCCTTTCCTTCTGAGTCACGAGGCCTCTTAAGGATCCTGCTGGTCATTCTGTCCTAAGGCGGGGAGGGAGGGAGGCAGGCGGGCGCTCTCCCTTCGCCTCGGCGACCCACGGCTGCTGCGCGGGCGGCCTCCCCTTCCTCCCTCGCCCAGTCCCTCCCCCCCCCAAGCCCACCTCAACGCGGAAGGGGACGCTTTCTTGGGCTGCCTCGGGGAGGGCACAGCGTGCCCGTGTTGGCCTGGTCACGTGGGGCGCTCGCCTGCCTGCCTGCCCGGCTGGCAGCGTGTAGGCTCTGCGGAGGCGGCGGAGAAGCGCCACCGCCGCAGCCTTGAATCATGAGCCCGCCTGAGCCGCCTCTGGCTTGCCATTTCCGCACTAGGCGGTTATAGCGCTGTGATTCCACTTTCGACATCCTATGGAATCCTTGGGTTGGCAGTTGAAGGAGGGGCCCCTCTCTAAACTGCAAACCCCATGACTCCATAGGATGTCGAAAGTGGAATCACAGCGCTATAACCGTCTAGTGCGGAAATGGGGCAAGAAGAGCGGGAAACACACCGGGAGGGGGCCGCGGCGGCCAAGCCCAACCGCCGCCGCCCAGTCTCAAAGGCGGCTTTGCCTTTTTGGTGGGGCGGAAAGAGAGAAAAGAACCAAGGCCATTTCCGCACTACACTGTTCTAGTGCCCTTATTCCACTTTCAGCGTCCTATGGAATCCTGGGGTTTGAAGTTTAGGAAGGAGCATTTAGACTTCTCAGCCAGAGAGCTCTTGGGCCTCAGGAAAATACAAACCCCGGAATTCCACAGGAGGTTGAAAGTGGAATAATTGCGCTATAACAGTGTAGTGCAGAAATGGAGCCAGCCTTCTCCGTGGAACCGGATGGGAGGCGTGTTCGCGGACGGGGGCGAGGAAGGGAGGGGGCGGGATGCAGCCCCGCGAAGCAGCCTGGTCTTGACCACCGTCCGAGGAACGTGCCTCCCCCGCTCCCCGCCAGCCTTCCCTGCCGCAGATGGACGCCCAGAGAAGCTGGCGAAACGTGACCGGGAGAAGAAGCAAAGTCGTGGGGGGGAAGCGGTGGGAAGAGGGGGCGTGTTGGCATAGGTGTGGGGAGGGGGGGTTAGAGGGGGGACACTGCCCCCTCTCGCCGGCTTTCCGGGAGTTTTCTCAATCAGCCCCCTCTAATCCGTCAGCGGAGGCTGACGCGTCCTTCTCGCCAGCCCGGGGCCATGAATGGCGCCGCGGCCGGTAAACTGGATCTCGTCCGTCGTCCCCCCCCCCCGCCGATCTCCATCACAGACGGAGGCTCTCTCCCCTCAAAACGACCATTTACAGGAGAGAGGCGCTAGATGGAAACAACGATCCCTCGGGGTGTCCTGGTTTTCAGAGAGCCACCTCACGGCGTGGCTTGTTTGTTTTTAAAATTTCCCCTGCCCCCTCCGCCTGCAGGCTTCCTTGTCCCTGCCTTTAGCGTGGCTCCCGAGGAACCGAGAGAGGGGAGAGAGGGAGACAGCAGGAATCACCTCTCCTCTGGTCCCTTTGAGTCAAACCCCTCTAAGGCCATTTCCGCACTAGCCTGTTCTAGCGCGATGATCCCCCTTTCAACATCCTCTGGAATCCTGGGGTTTGCAGTTTCGGGAGGGGCCGTCCGGCCCCTCCCGAAACTGCAAACCCCACGATTCCAGAGGATGTTGAAAGGGGAATCATCGCGCTAGAACAGGCTAGTGCGGAAATGGCCTATGATCCATCTGGCTTCAGGGCGCCTTGAGGTAGTGGATGCCCTGATTCTTCTCCTATCCTCAATATTAAATGTTATTTAAAAAAAAAAAACCCTAGAAACTACTGTGCCTAGGAGCGGCCTATCCTGCCTTTTCGACGCAATTCCACCGCAGTCGAGAGAGAGAGAGAGAAGGCGACCGTGCCATCGGTCCAGGAATGCTGTCGGAGACACCCCTGCCAATCTGTTACATAAGATGTCACGCACACCGTTCAGGAAGCTCTGCAGTACCCTGGAACTACCAGGGGGTACTCTTCGCTCGGTCTTCCTCCCCTCTGGCCGAGGGGAGAGGAGAGTGGGCGGGCGGGTGGGTGGGTGGGGGAGCTTTGAAACGCATCTTCAGCACCGATCTCCCTCCCTCCTCGTTCCAAAGGAATCTCGACCGATCCCTGCCCATAATCCTGTTTAAGAATGGCCTCCCTACATGATGTCGTAGTAGGCACTGGCAAGGATAAAGAAAACATGAATGAAGCCCCCCCCCCATCGCCACGATTCGAGGAGAAAGAAAATGAGCAATCGCTGGACCTGCAAAATCCGACGAACATTTCTGCCGTTGTGTATATGTCGTGATTAAAAGGTTAACAATGACCAAGAATACTTTTAGGGGGGAAAAAAACGAGCCCATTAACTTCCTGAAAACGGAGCAAAAACATGACGAAGTGAAATATGAATTTTAGTGTAGACATTCAAGACATGAACACTTGTCTTATCGCTGTTTCCTACTCTCTTCTTTGCATCCCTGTCACTTTTTTTAAAAAATCGTAATTGTTATTCGTGGGTTACTAGAAGGCTCTCTTTCCAGAAAAACGAGAGTCCATAGTTTTTGGTGGGCGGTGCGGTGCGGGGAAAGACGCCGAGGTTTCGCAGCAGCAGGACTCTGTAATAGCGAGGTCAAAGAAGGCTGCTTCGCTTTCCTAAATGGCGATGAATGCGGATGTTTGAAGAGACTGAGAAGCGACGCGAGGGAAAGGGGCACCGCTTGTAAACAGAGCAATCGCTGGGAAGCAATTAGCGTTGATCGGAGGGAAGAAAAAGAATCTGGGAAGGAAGGACTAAATTCCAGGGTTAGTCCCAGCTAGAGTAGACCCACTGAATGAATAAGATTTGCTAAGCCAGTACTTGTGTGAGCCTAGGTCTACTCCAGCTGAGACTAAGCCTCAGATTTATTCTCAAGATGAATGTGCGGCACTCTCACTTTGTATCATTATTGTGTGTGTGTGTGTAGCCTCCCCCCATCGAAGGAGAGTTGGGTCTCGCTTCCCTTCCTTCTCTGCCGCCTCCATCGCCCCTCCAAGCAATTTTGCAGCCTTTGCCTCCTTGCAGGTTTTCCCCGCATCGGAAAACGGAACCCGAAACCCTCCTTGCCTGGACGCAGGGTCCCGATCCCGAGATTGCGGGCGCCCCGCTGTCCGAGGTGCTGAACCCCAGCCCGCCGCGGCAGCGAAGCTTCGAGCCGCGCGCGCCGCCCCTGATGGATCTCTGCGGCCGCTGCGACACGGCGGCCGCTGTCCAGGGTGCTGAACGGGCCGCTGCAGCAGGAGACCGCCGGCCGCGACGCAACAAAAACCGCGCTAGACGTGGCAGCTCTCTCCCCCCGCCGCCCCCGCCAACTCCTGCCTCCATATTACTGGGTGGGCAGAAAGGACCCTTGCGCCAAAGCGAGGGAGAAGAAGGGGAAAGAGACGCACAGAGAGAAAAGCCAGAAAAACAAAAGCAAACGCTCGAGTTGTCTTCCGACGCGGAAACAGTACACGCGTAAACACAGGAATACTCTAAAGGATAAGAACACATCCCAATATTTTTGAGAAACAGCAATAACAGATCAGTAAGCGAGCATTTCTTTCTTTCTTTCTTTCCTCCTCGTCTTTTCTCTCGGCAGAAACAAACATCATGGTTGGAGAGAGGGGACCGCTCTCCTTCCTCCCCAGGCTACCAGAGCTCTCCCTTTCTTCCATGCCTTTTGCTTGGCAGGGAAAAGAAAAGACGGCTTCCGGAAAGAAGGCAAGAGTCTTTCACCCCAGGCTCTCCTCCTTACCTTGGCTTCAGGAGAGTTCTGCTCGGATGCCTCCTCCAAAAGCTTGCGCGGCTGCAATCGGGGAAGAAGAGCTGCTCCTGACCTCCCCGAGTCTCCTTCTTGAATGGAAGGGGAGCTGTGCCCTCATCAAAGATGGCCGTCGCCTCCAACGTCAGCAGCTTTTAATAGACATCTATTGAGGGGCGGATGGGGGAGGAGGGGGAAAGGAGGGCGCGAGCGCGCGCGCGCAAGGAACGCGGGGCGGGGGGGAGAGTTAGAGAGGCAGGGTGGCGTCTGTGGAAGCTTGACTCATCAGAAGCTGCTGTTGCTGCACAATACCGCAATCCTGTGCATTTCCCCCCACCTTTGTTTAAAAAAAGAAAAGAGAAAGGATCTGTTAAAAAGTAAAGACCCATCATGGGGGTGTGATCTTTCGTTCACTTTTGAGCATGAAAGGATTTTTTTTAAAGTCTTCCGACAGTATTTGTTATGATGGGAAGTTTTGGTTTCATGGACCTGAGAGTGGGGGTGGGGAGGGAGAGCAATAATGCGGTAGTGATTTGTTTTCGCCAAAGGGGTGGTCCGAAAAGGGTATTCCTCTAACTCTCCACGACTCCATATATGGCCGGTCGACGTGGCTTTCTATTTTTATGTTATGGTTTCCTCCCTCTGAGTACTTTTCGTTGCCCCTAACAAGCCAGTTTTCTCGGGGTCCTTTAAAAAAGCCAGTTGGGACTTTTCGGCAAAGCCATGCAACCCAAATATCTAAGATCTGGATTTGTTTTTGTTTTACCTTTTAATCTGCATCTTCTCATAGTGCAGGGCTGTCAAGGAACTGGTTAGCTCTTTGAAGTTTATTTGTATTAATATCAATTATCTCAAAGAACAGCAATGCAGAGATGTAATAGATCCAACCCTCTCCCCCTCTACACCATCTTATTTAGTTTGCTCATTTTTCAAACCCTGGATAAACTGTGTCTAGAATCCCTGTTTGTTTGTTTTTTTAGGAGATTGCTTTCTGGATGACGCCAGCCAGCATGGAGTTAATACATAAATAAGGACATACATACAACTCCTAGAATAAGTACAGGTCTTTAACACCAACACACTCATGGTTTGGTGTAACGGAATCAAAACAAAACTAATCTCCCTTCTCTCCTCATCCTAAAATAGTTCCCAGCAAAGCATCTCTGTGGCCTAATCCTTGAAACTTTCCTGAGGATATATAAAAGTGGCAGGGTGTATGTGTCAATAAACCTTGTGCTTGAGTAGCCCATGAAAAAAGGAAAGCAGAAATCCAGGTGATCTGCCCCCTCTTTAGTTCTGCAGTTTCTCTTTTCCCTCTTTGACACAATCATGAAAAACTGTGGTAGCTGATCATGAGCTAAAACTCTGGCAAGCTCAGTTCCCCCACAGAAACCTCATTTAAAATTAGACTTTCTAAAACTAGAAATGTATTTTTGACAAGTGAAAGAGGGAAGAAGAAAAGAAAGGCTTCAGGCTGCCTGTGTGTTATATGCCTGTTACAGCTCCTAGGAAAGTGTTTTGAAGGAAATAGACTGCAATCCTGCTGCTACTGAAAGCAAAAGCAAGACTCCCATTCAACAAAATGGAACTGATCTGCAGTCTTAAGCTACCGATGAACCATAGCCTAACCCAGCTAACTAAATAGTGGAGGGTGTTCTAAGCAGTGCTGGCCCTCCCACTAGGGAGACTGATGCAACCAACTGAGGTAGCAGATGTTGGAGCATGATGGCGGCCCTTTGGCTACTCCTTCTGAGCTCACTGGGCTCTACTGATAATATTAATAAAGCTCTTTGAGCTCTATTGGGCTCTATTCTCAATTGAAGAACACAGCTATGTCTGTAGCATGGCCCCTCTTTTCCCCTAAACTGGCCTACTGTTCTCAGGGGTAGCAGAGGACATTATCCCTTCTCCAATAGTAAAAGTAAAATTTAATTCAGAGACTAGTGAGATTTTGCATTTTGAATGTGGGATCGAACAGGTGCTGGCAAGGGGGGAGCTTGTTCTTTGTCTTAGGCAGCAAAATTTCTTGAGCCACCTTGGTTCTCAGGGGACAGTACCTAAGAATCTGCATTTGCTGCTAGTTTGGAAGAACTTTTACTGGGGTGGGGGTCCTGGTATGTCTCATAATAGACATTACCTGGTCTACAACAGGGGGCAACCATGCAAAACTGTACAGAGGCAGGTGTACGTAACTCTAGATAGCAGTGCCTTTACAAAGACAGCTGTCCCCAAACAGCACCCCCATGAAAGCAAACAAGGCATTCATCCATCCTAAGTGTCCATAAACCAGCATTGTATATCCATTGTTTCCATACATGCACAAAAAGTTTAAGAGATTATTTTGCCATTATACAACTATACCTTATGCCAATGCTTCCCAGCTTATGAGTCCCCAGACCCTGTTGGACTGCAACTCCCAGAATCCTTCACCATTGGCCATGTTAGCTGGGATTTTTGGGAACTGAGGTTTAACAGCGTCAGGAGATCCAAGGCTGGAAACCATTGCTGCATGCTGCATGCCACTATGGATACTTTCAATGGAGCACAAGATAGCAATAACCAAAATTATGGATACATTGCAACTCCAGCCTCAGAGAAGCGATAACAGCAGCATCTATCTTGTCACTTCTCAGCACTTCTCCTGGCCTTCTGAGCCTATCAGTATGCCTTTGCTCCTCATGAGTAAGGTCTAGATTGTGTAGACTGCATTGTCCCCCCAAAATAAGCATTCCAACTCTAATGAGGAACCCCAAGAATGGCCTTCTCCTAAACTTCATGTCCACAGTTGCCTTTAAAGAAAATGTTATTCAATGTATCATTCCATCTGGCTCCTTGTTAGTTTAGTACTTTCAAAAAATGACTGAGGGTGCGTAGCAGATGTGTGCGGGCGGCCCTGAAGCTATGGCTGGTGGTGGCAGGGAGGAGAGGAGAGGAAGGTTGGAATGTCAGGCTTGTTTCCAGGCAACAGAGACTCTCGTGGGAAACAGCAATCATGAGGAAAATGGGAAGAGAAAAGGAAGTGGGCCTTGACTGGGAAAGCAGTGAAAAGTGGGTGTTGACAGCATTTAAGAACAAGCCATGATGAGAGGATTCCCTCACAGCAGAGCTATGAGAGGTAGAGGAAGCAACAATTAAGGAAGCCTTCTGGGAACCTTATGGAATGGTGGTGTCACCAGAACTAGATCTCTTGCTGCAAGGCCAGAGACCTCAAAGCCCAGAGTGCCCACAAGTAACTGTAGTGATATTCTTTTTCTCCTTATTTTTAAAAATATTCTTGTTTAGTTTTGCAGAGTGGGTGCCTTGCTATAGGCCAAAACTCTACAGTCATGTTCACCATCTTCACTGTTTAATTCCAGAGTTTCCCAGGGATCCATCTGGTACCCAAAGAAGCACTCTGAGAAATGATGGGTAGAGCTGTGGCATTTTGCTCTTCAGAAGCATATCTGTCCTACAAGAGGTAAGAGTGTCATATGTGTGTGTGGGGGTGTCGGGGGGCGAGAATCAGCCATTATTTGTGCATCATGCCCATGTGAGTGGTCTGTCCCCATACTGCAACCTACCTGGCTTACTCAGTTGACCCTACTATCAAGAGCTGGGTGCTATCTTGACCCAGTGCATGGTTGAACCACAATGCCCAGCATCCTATAGTCAGCATGAGTTGAGACCTATAGTTGGAAAAGGTAACTTTCCCCAAGTTCCTGAGCCTAGCCTTCCACACCAAAAAAGGGGGATGCTTACAAGAAAGGCCTGACAAGTGGGTTGGAGAAGGAACAAAAACATGTGTGTGTGTGGGGGGGTTGAAGACAGAAATAACCTTCAGATGATATCTTTTTCAGATCCTCAATGGCAGCTGGTGGCTTCCATGGAAGTGAGGTGGTGAAACCACTTACAGATGTTGGCCCACATTATAAGGGAGCTTCCCAGATGCTGAACACTACCCCATAGATTCCACACCTTAGCTCCTTTAAAATTCAGACTGAAACCCAGACTGAATTCACCACCACATGGACATGGAAGCCACCTACTGCCATGGGGATGGTTGCTGGGCCCCATGAGATCCTGGGAACACCAGTACATCCATGTTACAGCTCCAAGAAAGATCACCAGATTCTGGATTTTAGGAGAAAGCTAGGTGACATTTAGCCATCTTTCTAATGTCCAAATCCAGGTTGGCCCAAGAGATTTTGCTGCCTGAGACAGAGCAACGAAGAGCAGCAAATGCCCCTTTCCCATGATGCAGCTGAATCAGGTACATCATGCCCAAAGCCAGCTGAGTAGTTTTGTCACATGAAACAGAAAATCCAGCAAGCACCTCTCCTCTGTTCCTGAGAGTAAAAATATAATAATAGCAAAATAAAATAATGATCTCCAGCCTTTTCACAACATTTAGAATTTGCTGCCTGAGGAAGCCCACATTACTTTGCTTAATAGCCCAGATCTGTAGTTTGAAAAGAGGGAACCGTGGACACTGAATCTTATCCTTCCTGCTGGGTCAGGCTGCAGTGCAACAATAGAGATGATTCCTGCTTCAGATTAACAATACATTACTTGCAAACTGTTTTTTTAATTTTTTTTTTAAACTTGCAAACTGTTGAAACAGGATTTTCTGATGACACTACAAAGATCCTGGAAACAACTGAATTTGTCTGGATATGTTCCAAAATATGGCCCTGAGAGAGAGATTCAGACTACTGGAACCTAGCCAGAGATATATATGGCCCATCATATTAAAATTAGATTTGGAAAGATGAGTCTTCATGAAAGTGAGGAGGAGAGGTAGATGATATGTGTTATAAACTAGGAGCTTCATAATACTGGTAGGGAAAAGAATGTTGCCATTATTGATGGGAGAAGCAGTCCTGTGATGGGCAAACCAATCTTTTTCTGCTAATGTTGGGGCTGGAAAGCCTCTCCCTTCCATATGTGACTGACTCCAGTTTTCTACAGCCCCAGAAAGCCTGGAAAATGGTGAAGGATGATGGGAACTCTAGTTTAACGGCATTGATTTGTTGGAGGGCAAAGTTTTCCAGCCCTTTATTCATGGAGGACTATTAAGCCTGGGACATTTGTGTTAAAGCATTCCAACAAAGCATTGACTTACTGGAAAGTCCTAGCAAGTCTCTCCTGGCCTCTATTCCCACTCTGCGAAATTGGAGTATTATGGGCCAGCTTTAGCTTGACGCTTATTTCATGAAGGAATAAAACAGCCATAATCCCAGAGAAATGTGTGACTAATGCTGTGTGTGCAGCTTTTTCTTTAAAAATATCCTTCATTATATAGAACATTTTCCCTATCCTGCCTAGCAAGTTACTTCTGAATCTGAATCTCCATATGCACTGCAGCTTGAGAGAAAGAGGCTTGGGCTGGTGGGCAGAGGAAAAGAGTTAAAAATTTCCCTGAGCGCATCCAAGGCTTTAGTAAGGGCTAAGGGAATTGCCTGGATTAGAGCCAAGATGGTCCCTAAAGTGCTCTGCAAGAGCTGCCTTCTAAGAAAAAATAAATACCATTGGGTGAGAATTTGCATACCTTTTTTTGTAACAGTAAATCAGGAATTGAGGCATTGTGAAAGGACAGAAAAGGCTTAGCTCTGTTGTATGAAAAGACCACTAGACCTAACTGGAAGAACTTGTGTGCTTCTTGTCTCATCTGGTTAATGACTGAGCTCCAAGTATGTCCTCTTTCCAAGTATTTCAGGGAACTGATACCTCAGGATAGGAATCTTTTTTACTTTTGAAAGCATGAACACTCAGAACTCCCTGGACGGCATGGCCCTAGACCTGCTGGCAGGGGATTCTGGGATTTGTAGTCCACAAAATATCTTTCCCAAACTCTGCTTATATCCTACTTTTTTAAAAAAAAGTCTTCAAAGGATTAAGACAAAAGTTTTTAAAATAAAAATCACATTAAAATAAGTATAAGAAATTCATTTATATATTATGGTTCTTAGGAGGATTCATGGATGCCTTGCTTTCCTTCTCTTCCTCTTTTTCATCCTGGTGAAATGGCTGTCAGATCACACATGGAGAGGAGGCAATGCATTTAAGACCTTCAAAACTAAGAGAAAAACTCTGATGTTTTCAAAATTTGATGTTTGTAGATTGTACATTTCATCATTGTAGCTTTTGGAGTTCTCATTCTCTTTCTCCCTCCTCTCCTCTTAAGTTTATTCAAGAAAATGTGGCTAGTATTGCTTTTGTTGTTTTTTTGGGGGAAGAGTGTTTTTAAAATTAGATAAATACCAGTCATGATTTGCTATACAATTAATACTTTTCTAAAGAAGAAGCCCTCCAAATAAAGTTGGAGACAAACACTGCAATTTAATAGCAGGAGATTGTAGTTCTCATGTTCTATTTTCTGTGTTGAAGAAACATACACACGCACACTCAGAGGACCTGTGGATGTAGCCTAGGGGTTTAGCTATAGGGGTATCAAAACAAAGACATTGCTTTCCAGTAAGAATTCTGTCTCCCCAAATGAAATTTTCGTTCATTCCCCAAACTTCAGTCAAGCATTTAGAAACACAATTTTGGCATCCAAAGAAAAAGAGTTCACCCAAAGAATGCAAAAACAGCAGATATAAAAGTTTTGGATGTGATTGATTTTCAGTGTCTTACAATTTAGGGACTGAGGGAAAATTTTATGTTAGGCAAAGTTCTCATGGGGTGGCAATAACCTCATTTTGCCTTCCTCCCATAGCTATGCCCCCAATACAACGCATTCTAAATTGGAAGAATGTTTCCTCATTACTACAGGGTATGGAACACAGAGCCTCACTGTCATCCTGTTCATGTTTGGTCAGGATTAAGTCCCACCACACTCAATAGGGCTTGTTCCCTGGTAAATCTGAAGGGGCCCATAACCCTACAGAACAATATACAATTGCCTGCTATGTGGTAAATGAAGCAGACATTCAGGTTGTCATTTATGACAAGGGTGAAGAATATGGGACTACAGTGTTTTGGACCAAAGCTGTCATAGGCCATTTCCGCACCAGGCATTTAAAATGGTGCAGAGCGACCTCCGACGGAGGTCTTCTACACCATAGCGTGGACTGGGGTGGACTACTTTTTGTAGTTCCACACCTCAGTCCAGTTCTGCGTGACCGGAACTGGTCATGCAGTGTGCTTTTTAAAAACCACTTTTTTGAGGTTTTTAAAAAGCACAGAGTGGGCAAACCCGCCCCACTCCGTCGCCGCGCAGATTTGTGTGTGCCTGCAGATCTTCTAGGGCAGACTTTCAGCTGGCGAGCTTCTCTGGTTGGTGGAGAGCCTCCACCAACCAGAAGCCGCCATTTTGGACGCCGGAGAACTGTGGAGCGCCGAACATGCGCTGCTGCTTTTCGCGATGGACTCACCCGGACGCAGGAAAAATCCGGTGAGTCCCATTTCTGCCCAGTTCACACCCCACGTGTGGAAAGGGCCACAAGCCAAAGTCTTGCTGGTTGGGACTGATGGGAAGTTGGTCCAAAACATCTGGATAACCCAAACTTTCTATCTGCAGAAGAAGTCCTCTCCAAAACTTATAGTGATCTCTAGAGCCTATGTATGCCCATCAGACTTTTCAGTCCAGAATGCTGTACACCAGATTGCAACTACTTTTGAAAGTTGCTTGAGCTTTTTAGGTTACAGCAGAGGGGATCCCATATGTGTTTTTAACTGACCAGGTGAGGTAGTCTTGAGGCATCTCAATATCAATTTTAAGGTAATTAATGAGAAAGTCTATTTGACTATATTGCAAAGACCAAGCTCATGGGCAAAATAGAACTTTAGAACTATAGAGGAACTAGATCGGGGCGAGTACCGTAAGAATCTCCTGATGTGGGACTAGAATTTTCCCCTTACCTCACCACTGGCCATGCTAGCTAGAACTGATAGGAGTGAGGAGTTTGGCAGCATCTGGTAGGGCCAGACACTCCCACTCCCAGGATAGTTTTATATTCAGAACACAAGCTCCTTTTTTCTCAACCTCCCTCTGTCTCCCATTCTCTCTCTTTACATATTCATTTTTGGCTCAGCTTGGACTCTTTCTTCCAGTGCAAAGGTCTTCCATTACTAAGATACAACCAGTGCCAGTGAGGAAGCTAACTTTGTAGGACCACAATTCCCAGAATCCTTCAGTCAACATGTCCATTGATCATGGTGGCTGAGGGAGCTGAAGCTCAACCAAGTACTTTGTATGAGCTCAGGAAGATGTCTTATTTTAAGTGCTAGAACATGGCCTGCTGGCTGAGATGCCATGCCTCTTCTTTGCCAGTGAGTCTTGCCTACAGCCACAGTCTTCTCTTGACAGCGTCATGTGTCTGGCTGTGAGGCAGGGTGTTATTCTCAGATGAAAAGACCACAGTGCATAATTGTGCATGTGTGAGGATTTACCGTTATTCAAAGAGAAAACCTGAGCACAGTGTCACAGATGATCATCTTCACTCACCTCAGATAATTTGGTGATAAACAAGCAAAGTAATTAGTTTTGGAAAGATGGTGTATGTGTGTTTAAGAGACTCTCGAGCATCACTAAGTGCTAGCATTCTTGGTGGTAGTGGGAGGAATGGAGAAGGCAATGTGAATAGAGTTCTACTCTGCCATTCAGAGTACACCTTGAGAGAAGATGTCATTGATTCCTCCTTCCAAATAAGTTAACCAAGGTATGCCTCAGTTAACAAAGCTGGGAAGTTCCTTATTAGAAAGCTTTTGAATATTTTTCCTGCCACCATTTCCTTCCTCATCTTCCCTCCTCATCTTCTGTATAGATCTGTGTGTGTTTGTGTGTGTATGTTTTGCAGCATAGACACCAAGGATCAGGACCAGTGTGTGGTTGACCCTACTGAGAAATTACAAGTTGGAAATGTCCTCATTTATGGCTGTCTTTCCATTTGCTTCATAGGTCCTATGCATTTTCTCTTTTCCTTGCTATATTAAATTTATACTTTAAACAATTTTATAATGTTTTATTTATTATTTTGTCATTGTCTTCATGGTAGCCACATTGTTAAGTGTCTTATTTCATTGCATATCATCATCACCATCATCATCTACCATAATCTGTGTTTTTACTGTTTTGTAAAAACATACATAAAAGTATGCATATTTCCTAATGTGCTGCATGCTAGTCTTGACCCCATCCTGCACCTTAAATACAATTCCAGGCTTCTTGCTCAATATTGGCTAGTTTGACTGGCAGGGCTGAGGGGAACTAGAATCCAGCAACAACTTTAATCATCCCTGTTAACCATCTCTATCTTATCTAGTTTGCATGGATTTTCATGGGCAGGAAAGTCCCCCTTTGCAGTTTCTGTGGCTTGAAGGTTCCAGAATGATCTCTGCAATTCAGGTATTGGTGTGTAGTGATGAAAAAATGACTCCATCCTGGTGGCCTAATAAACTCAACCCACATCTGTTTGGACTTGCTGAGTAGGTATCAATTCTGGAAAGGGCACTTCCAAATCCAGCATTCATAACCCTGCCTTGTAATTCAGGGTTTACTTGTACATTAATTCCTTTAAATCATCAAAGGTATATTGCACAGTGTCTTAGACAAGTCTCATAGAGATTAAGTTCCAAGAGAGTTATTTTAATGATAGAACCCAGAGCCCCCCATCACGCTCACTCAATAAAATGAAACCCTCTGGAGCTGCTTTCCAGGTGGCACGAAGGGTTGCAAGGAGGAAAGAAGGAAAGTTTCCTGATCCCACTGGCAATTGGCCATTAGCGCAGCATTTATAGTCTGCAGTCTTAAGTTATGCTATGTTATTTATTTATTATTAGATTTATTTCTATCCTGCCTTTTTCCTAGTTTGGGAAACAAGGCATCTTACAACAGTTAAAACAGACATACTTAAACATTCATGGTTTAGAGGGAAGAAAAGTTTAAAAAAGAAATTAACCCATCATTAAATTAAAACCAGTTAAAAACACAAACCATTAAACAAGAAGAACAAATAAAAAAAAAGTCCAGCACATCATACAACAGCTGTTTCCCCTAAAAAAATAAATAAATAAAAAATTAAAAAAATCAGTTTTCAAATGCCTGCCAAAGTAAGGTGTCTTTACCTAGCTGAGGAAAAAGACTAAGGGAGATGCCAGTCTAGCCTCTCTGGGAAGGGCATTCCAGAGCTTGGGAGCAGCCACCGAGAAGGCCCTCTCCCCTGTTCCCACCAAATGTACCTTGGAAGATGGTGGGACAGGGAAAGAGAATATAGCCCTTTAGATATTCTGTACGTCTTGTTGGGGGGGGATTTTTTTCCTCAAGACAAAGGTGGCAGAAACCAGTTGCTATGGGAGCAAAAACTTTTCCTTGACACTTGCTCCATTTTTTTTTAATTTCCATTGACAAGATGGGACCAGCACAACTGAAATCAGCTGAGAGCCCTTCCCTTGTGTTACTCCCCACTGCTATGGATCAATGGCTCATCCATCTGGGCCTTTTTTGTAATCTGAAAATGGCCCAGTGCCACCTGGGGCCTTTTCTGCACTACATAGTGCTACTAGCGTATTTACCCGGCATTGCCCAGAATTTTATTTTCTCGTAGGCAATACCTGTTAGAAATACCTTAGGAACTACCTTACCTTACCTTAGGAATTAGATGCAGTTGAAATATACAGATTTCAGATCCCGTGTGTTCAGTATGTGCAACTTTTCCCCATATTCCCCAATCCAATCTGTATTCAGAGTTATTAACATACAGAGGTTGGGTTCGTGAGGGGACTTGCTGCTAGGCCTCATCTCTATAGCAACCATCCTATTCAGAGCTCTCTGGCTGAGAATTCTAAAAGCCCCTTCCTGATCTGCCAACCCCAGGATTCCATAGAATCTTCACAGCCAGCCAATCATACAAGGTCTTCTTGCCTCACACAACCATCTTATGAGGTCTTTGCCTACCTGACACAGACAAATAGACAAACTCACTCACAAACTTTGACTTTTATATAGTAGATTATTCTACTTGCAACATCCTATGCAATCCTGGGGTTTGCAGT